>VZUI01014679.1:30813-69972 GCA_013401135.1 Cettia cetti | reverse complement strand
CTGATATTATGCCTAATAAAGTCTGGAGCATTTTTGCTCCATATTTTTTCAACTTGACATTTTAAAAATAAGGGCTTACTTTGAAGACACACACAACATGCAAAAGCAAACTAATGGTGACATCAGCAATTATTAAAACATATACATGTTTTATAAGCACCTGAAATCCTTAGGAGAAACCCAGACAGTATTTCTTGCAATTGGTGTGAAGACAGCTGTTGATATTTTTAGGACTAAGGAGATGCTCATTGTTCATTTCTTGAGAGGAGGTACTGGGGAACTGGGGAGCACTGGATGGGAACAGCCTCTCCCCACTGCTGCCAGGGAGCCCAGGACATGGCCCCACCAACAAAAACTAAGGACTAACACCAGGAGCAAGGAATCAGGCAGGACAGGCCCTGGAGAAGAGCCCCCACAGGGCCCCAAGTTCATCAGCACTCAGCCCTGAGCTCTGGCTCACCCATGCCTGGGAGCTGGGGAGGAAGCAGCGCTGGCTGCGGGTGTGACGGCCACCAACCAACCCAGGCTCCCCGTCCTCCTGCAGCCCCAGCAGAAGCCCTGTGCTCTGTATTTGTGCCTACTGCAATATTTGCCACAGGAAGGGTACCAGGGCCTGGCCTTGCTCCCCACCCAGGGCCCCCAGCTCATCACCAGGCACTTTTGGTTCTCGTTCTCTGGTGCTGGCCCAGGAGCTGCCATGAGCAACACCACCCCTCAAAAGGCAAACACATCAAAAGCCAGGGCAGCAGTAAGAGGAAGTCTCATTCAATTCTTCTCTCTTCCCTGAGGAAAGACTATATAGCACTAATCACAGTAATAAATTACCTGCAATCAGGTTGGCTATTTATTCATCACATTCTGGTTTTTCCTTCTTGAAAGGCCCTATGGCATTGTGCAACATTCACTCTCTCTGATATCATTTCTGAAATATTTTGGTGTGTTTTCTTTTGGCAGACCTGTCCTTTGTCTATAATCTGTTGACCTTGTGTTTAATATGGAAACATGAACAGTCATCTTCAAAAATCTCCTACTCCCTGGTAATTTAGTTTTATCTTGATCTCTGTGTATCTGCATCAGTGCTGCCTGAACAGCACAACACACAGGTTGAAAGGCTTTTCCTCATTTTCCTTCACTAAATTTTTGTTAGCCACATTTGGTCTTTATTAGTCCGATTTCCTAACTACCAAATCTTCCATTATGCATCAGTAACACAATTAATTCTAATTTATACTGTGACTCTGGAAAACAGTTAGAAGAATCCTTTTCCGAACTAGAAAAAATTATCTGTTTGCTGGGCCAAGCACTTCAGAAACCCCAATTATTAACTTCCAGCATAATAACATAAAATACTTAAATGCTTAACAGGTGAGATCAAAAAGCTAAAATTACAACTACCAAAAGTGACCAGGGCACTAGGTCTGTGAAGCAGAGTCACTTATACTGCAGTATTTGACACCCATATTTATGTGTATACACACATACACAGGGTGTGCATATGTGTATCTTCAAAATATATCCATTATTTTGGTCAAGATGTTTTTCAACGTCTGCTCTCAACAGTACAAGCAAGGGCACAGTGTAATCATTGACCAAGAAAATGCTGCAATTAGACAAGTTGTTCTCTTCTGCAAGCCAAAAGGTCAATACTGCTCTTTCTCAAATAAAGGCACCAATGGTTATCTCTGAATGACTTGTAAATAAATGGAATTGTTAACAGGAAATGCATTAATCTAGGCATCTCAGAAAATTTCTGTGACTTCTGGTCTAAAAAGTAAACCCTCAAGCTACGGTACCTTTGTCCCCAATGGCTCATCTTTACTCCTGTGCCATGACACCTTCCTGCCAACACAAGGATTTGGTGGGCACAGAGCAGAGTGGATCAGGGCACTGATCCAGATGAAAAATGAAGTAGCAAAAAAGGAGTGGGGTCCGTGAATGCTGCTAAGGCAGAACTTCTATTGCTGGCTGCAACCACTTACACCACTCCAAGTGTCAGCAGAACAACAGACTGACTTTAAATATATCTATTACATGGGACAAGAGGGGAAGCTTGGGGGCAGGGGGTTTGTGAGGTTTTTTTAGTGTACATAAGTAGTTGTCTCAGTGGGTTTCTTTAAATTCACCTTAAGCACTTGGATCCTAGGAAGCCTTAATCTGTTGAGCAACCATTCCCATTTGAATAGCATGCTTCAGATGAGTACAGTTTAGTCACACAACCCAAGTTCTGTAGAGCTGCCACACATGAAAAGGAGTGTGCCTGGCAGTGAACATTAACTGCTGAGTCCCTATATAAATAGAAAATCACATTATTTTTCAACTACTGTTACTTGCAAACCCCACAGGGAAGTAGGGGAATAAGAAATAATGTGATACTAGCTGTCTATATAGTGGTAGAAACCTGTATTTACACACAAATGATATGCAAGTGCTTTTGATGCAAAGCTCTGAATATGCATATGCATGCATTAACTAATCAAACCACACAACACTTCCATGAAACATGAAGATTTTTCCATGCCTGCTTCATAGCCTCATAAACCTTTTGGCCATATGCTGAGAAATAGGCTGAGAAGCCTTGAGGTATAAATCTTAGTCCCCTCAAAAAGAGGGAAAAGTGTACAAGAGAGAGATGTGGGTGCAAGTGAGTCACCTCAAATTTATGGTGTATTGTATGTGCCCCAAAAGCGCAAAACTGGTCATGGAGCAGTCCCCTACAACCAACCCCACACACATCCAGGGATAAACACAGAAGGAGCAGATTTTGGGTTGCTCCTACAGACTTCCAGTCCCCACAGGTGCAGCTGCTGAGGGGCCACCAGCTCAGCCCACCCCTGGTCAGCAGCTCTGCAACTCTTCCTACAGAGGTTTCTCATGGAAAGCCCTTGGCATCACAGGACCACGGTCACTCTCCAGCATTTATAGCACAGTAGCAACACACAGAGGCTCCTTTCACCTTTTTAAAACAAAGACAGTCTATCTCAAAGGCTGCTATTTCTCCTTCAGCAGCAATGAGTGAGTTAGACTGCGTAAGTATAGTTAGAAAGACTCGAGCTCCCACAGGATAGACTGGACCTATCCCATCAACAACCCACTTCAGGTACCGAGATTCAAAACTGGATCTGAAAAGCATCTTTTCTCAGATGAGACTGACCAACTGACTATGAAAATATTTTGGCTGTTTTAATCAAGTGAGACTTCACAAATGTCCTCAACAGAACTGCTCAAACTGGTATCAACAAACACACTAGCTGAAAACGTAGCCAAAAAAATGAATTTCTTTGCAGTTTATCTCCCCATGTCTGTAGAAACCTACACAATGAGACAATTAAAATTAAAAGCAACAGCAACAAAAAAAATTGCAGCAAGTAAGAAACAGAACATGCACAAAAATGGAGCATGCTTCTAATACAAAGAAGTGAAATACAAGACCTCTCAAAATCTTCCCAGTGAAAAGTATTCTACCATCAATTCAGATGCCTTTTTTTTTTTCCCCTCCAATTTTGGAGAAGAAAAAGTAAAGGCAAAACACACGCAGGCAACACAGCAAGAAGAGAGGATGAGTGAGAATGTAACAGTTTTGCCTTTATGCAAAGAAAACATCAGATCGCAGCACAGGGAGAAGCAAAGGCTGAGACCCTTGAATTCCTGTGATAAATCCAAAGCTTGTACATTAAAGCTCCCCTTTGTTGAAAACACTGTTAGACACAACAAAACAGAAATGTTAGGTAAGTGCAAGCTCTGCCTCTGACCTTTCCCTCTGTAACCGTCAGGCTTCATTAATTTTCACAAGGCCTGACAGCTCCAGCGTTAATACTCACACTTGCGGATCGAGCCACACAGCAGGTTCAGAGTCTGCTACCTTCTCCTCTGAAACTCATGCATTAGGGTTTCTTCCATGCTGGCAATGGAAAACCAAGTCTAAGAAACATTAAACACAAAAAACTACGTTACAGTAATGCCAAGGCTGAGTCATAAACCCATGAAAGCAAGGAAGCCCTGAGTGAATCTGGCCGCAGCACCTGTAGCTCAGCTGAGCGGTGCTGAGGGCTCGGTGCCAGGGCCCACAGGCACTGCTCCACCTCTGCAGGCACTGCACACAAGGCTGATGCTGCAGCACTAGTGCTGCCTTATACCAGGTGTTTCCACTCCTCCTCTCTTCCACAAGTAAATGGAGTGAATTTTGCACAACACTGGGCCAAAACATCCCCACGTGCAGCACGAACCCTGCAACAGGGCCAGGTGCACTGCAGAACCTTCTCAACTACAGGTCTGATTTCACCACGCTCTGGCATTGGGAACAGTTCCTTGCTTTTATGTTTTTATGTTTCAACCATAACATTATTCTAATGTAACTGTTTGTGATTAATATCTTCCTCCTGTCTGCTGAAATGAAAAATGTAGCACTACATAAGCGACAAGCTTTTGTTTCCCTTTAGTGTTCCATGGCTTCCTTAGCGTTATTCTGACATAACTTGTCCTGGGTTTTGATCTCCAGCTTGTTTTGAGCTTCACTAAACTACTGTTATTGAAACACCTGGTTTTTTTGGTTTTTCTTTAGTTGGTTGGTTGCTTTTTTTTTGAAACATGGAAATATTTGCTGAAGTTTTAACAATTAATATATGACATTTCTTTGTTTCAAAATGGAATCTGAAGTTTTTGTTCTGTCTAACCTCAAAAGGAAAAAAAAAAAAAAAGCCTCCAGATTTTGCAGCTCACAGCACTGCCAACTTTAGGTGTAAAAAGTCCCCCCAAATTGACTTTAAAATTATGAAATCTGAAACGCAAGCAGCACAGATTGCTTGCTAGTCCCTGGAAAGGCTTTCTTTTCAGGCTTTTAATTATGCAACCTAAAAGATTAAGCTTTCAAGAGGGGGAAAAAAAAATCACGTAACTTAAAATCAAAGGAGCTGGCAGCTGTTAAATTTCTCTTTAAATTTAGCAAATGCTGAGACACACCCTACCTGGAATCGCAATAGCCTTGTCTGTCCCTTTTCATTTTCACAAGTGCTTCTTTTCATTTTCACAAGTGCTTCTTGCATTAATGGTAGTTTCTGCTCCTCTCCCCCTTCCCACAGCAGAATAATACCTAAAGGTCTCCCAGGTCTGTGCTGATGCCCTGTGTCCCTTCTAAGGGATCCTCTAAGGGAAAGGGTGTTCACTTTGACAATTATAAGAGATTTTTCAGGCAAGAACATCTTTTGTCTGGCAGAGCTGAAGGGTGCTTCCCTGAACAGAATTACCCTATATTTACAGTAACAGAGACACCTGCATCAAACCCCTGCAGTTCAGGGTCTGTAGTGCACATGTACTCTACATACAGAGAAGTACGTTCTGTTGTGTCCAACAGAACTTTAGATTTTTCTCTTGCAATCAAGATCTGAATGAACCAGGGCTGACAAATTTTAGGCCAATTTCAGCTCATCATGTGGTTTCAAATGGCTGCGACCTTGAATTCCAAATACTAAGGCTGGGAGCAGGAACTGAAGCTCTGCCTTCACAGTGCCAGAAGGGCTATGTAGAAATGTCCTTCTTGGACTTAATTTAGACTTAATTGAAAAGAAATATTTTTGGTTACTATTACATTAGGCTAAAACATAAAAATGAACCCTAATACTATCTAAATCTAAGAAGAGAAAGGTATCTCTCTTTCAAAATTTTCAAAGCATTCTTTCTAAATGCATCACAGATCAATTTACATGGTACTTTTGCCAATAAGCAAAACAAAATCACAGGTTCCAATTGGCTTAACTCATATTGGAAAGCACGAAAGCAAATGCTAGAAAATGCAATTACTGCAAACAAACTCCATTTTCTCCACTCAAGAGGGAATTTCAGAGAACATTTTATTGCCCTCAAATAATATTTGTAAAGGCATCAATACACAATTCTATTTTCTTTTCAGAGCCCCCCACACTATATAACCTAATCCTCCATAAAGAAATTCACCAGTTTTTGAAATAATGTATTGGTTGTTGATATTACCTTGTGCACACACATACTGCATCAATTTAAATTATTTTTCTCCACGAATCTTAAGAATATAAAAACCAACTTCCACTGCCTGACTGATCCAAACAGATCTGGATCTATTTCCCATAACATACCCTTTATCTCTGTAATCTGCAATTCCAATTAAGTCTTTTTTTTCCCCCTAAAATAAATGAATAAAAGCCACCAAAAAGGAGGTCATTTTGAGAAACAATTATACAGAAAGTAATTAAGCTAATCATAATTATCAGAGACAATGTCTTGGTATTTTAATGTACATAGATTTTCACACTGCAAAAGGCCAGGGAAAGCTAAGGACAAGATCTTCCAGAAAAAGTGAAATCTTTCTTTAAAAGAGAAACAAGGTTTGAATTCTTCACTACTTAGTGAAGGAAATGAAAATGATGAGTGCAGGACCCAGATCTAGATTCTGCCCCAAATTCTTCTACCTTATTGACAGAGACCTTTAAACAAGCAGCAGAACTTCCTTTTCTGCCCACAGCACTGACCAACACACACACCCCTATCGGGATCCTCCCAGTAGCTACCCTCCTATCTTAATCTGAACAAATAAATGCACCAACCAGGAAAATATCACCTGATCACCAAAACATTTTCCTCTTTCCCTTTGAGCTAGTTCCCATTATTTGTTTTCTCATTTTTAGAAGGAAGTCTCTGAGATTTACAAATGCACCTTCCTCTATCTTGCGGCCTGGTAGAACCCAATCAGTATTTCAGAAAAAAAATCCCTTCAGATATCTCCTTTTTTCTGTATCCCAGAGCATTTCTTATGAAGAGAAAAATCTCAAAATACACAAACAAGAAGCTTCTAAAAACTATTTTCTTTCTATGATACGTTATATTCTACATAACATCTCAATTTTATACCTGGAACTGAGATCCTTTCCTTAAAATTAAGATTTTTCAGTATACTGTTGATAAATTACAAAACATACAGGGGTTCATAGTTAACCAACCATCCGTACCAGTGTTAAGTGGATAAAGATCCATAATGGTAAAAGGAAAGATAAAAGCAGGGATAGCAAGAATAATCATAAGGAAAATAAACCTAAAGAGAAGAAATAAGATAAAGTATTTTTTAAATATCCCAAAGGCTTTAAAAGCAGGAACTATTGCCTAAAAGCAGGACACCAGCGTTTTAATAACTCTGAGAATGTAACATTCTCCAGTGTGCTAAAGCAATTAGCTGCTTTTGAGATTTTACCCTGTGATCAAGGCTCATGCTTTTATTTGTAAACATGAAAGTGCAAGAAGCAAGTTTGATATTCAAAGGTAGTTTTAAACAGATTTTCACATGGCAATGCTGATGCTTTTTGGGAATTGTTTCTTCCTTTTCTAAGTTGGGAGGGCAGAAATCAAAAGCTTGAACTAAACTCCACTTCTAGGGTCCAATATCCAAATGACAGCATGGATAGTACTGTGTTCCAGAACCACCCCCATGGTCCTTTTCTGAACTGTTTATGGAGGACAGAACACAAAGAGAAAGTGCAGAGAGAAGGGAAACAGAAATTACAGTCAACTGAAATACTCAGGCAGGTCTTTAGGAACCTCCAGTATTATTTTCTGAACCCCATGTTTAAATGTATTATTCTAAATAAAGCTAAACATTTCATTATAGTCTTTCAAGACAAACTTGGATACCAGGAATCTCCTGAGCCCCGTAAGGAAATTCCTTTTAATAACCCAGCTCACAGAGAGGTTTCTTAGCTACTAAGAGAGACAACCAAATCACTCCAGCTGTATCATGTTATTACATGAATTCCTCTTATGCAGGTTTTATTCCTGGCCATCTGGAGTTCCCTGACCAGGAGGGTACAGATCCCTTCCTTGTGAGTTTAAGCACAGGGGCAAACACTAAACACTAAAAGGAGAGAGAATATGAAGCTTGAAGCCTAAGAAAGGTTTAGAGTGGTAACTATGGACATTGGCACCAGTGATTTCTGAGTTCTCTGTCTCACCCCTGCTACTATTCCTTGCCACCTCCTGTTTTCTACTGGCTTTGCAGAATTAGAATTGCCAGTTTATTGGTTGTAAATTATGTTACAGCATCCCAGGACACCACAACAGACAGTTGAAATTCACACTGAAGTTTTTTTAAGAATCCAAATCTTTGAATTTCATTGCAGAAAACTATGTGCTGAAATACCCCCTAGCTGTCCTTCCAAAGGCAGGTTAAAACAGAAAAAATGAAAAACTGTGTATGTAATGTAAACTCCATTCTGCAATAGAGAGCTTGCATACTTTTATTTGTGACAGAAGTCAGGTAAAACTCTTGATTTTTCCTGCCCTTGTTATAAGGAGATAGGTCCTCTGCTGCTGCCATCTCTGCTCTTCAATAACGATAATTGTAAGCCACAAACCTAGGAGTGAAATGTTTTTAAATCAAGTTAAATGAATGTGTGAGATTTGGATTTATCATTGTGCATTTGAATTTACAGCAACATTTTCACAAGGTGCTTGAAAATCTGTATGATGTAGCATCTGTACTTTGATGCAGAGAAGGATACTGAGAATTCTGGTCCACGAATAAATATTTCTCTGTTATTAAAGGCTATGGTTAATTGTTGGACCATGAAATTTTTCACTTAGTGTGCTTTCTGCAGAGTAGGGTCTCTCTTGGCTTATCCATTTTAGCCACTTCTTCTAGCCTTTAAAACAAAAAATGGGATGAGAAACCTGCAGTAAAAAGCCATGCTATGCAGACTAAGTTTTGCTGAGTTACACGACAACTACAGTGAATCAGAGCCGGTCATTAGGACAAAGCATTCAGAGAGCAGCTATTTCAGTCGCTTAGGACAAAGGTAACAATTTATTCCTTATTCATTCTCCTTTCTGCTAAGGTTTTGCCCTCTCACCTCACAGGCAAGCATCACTGTTTTCACAGCTGGTCTCACGGAAGCAGTTGTTTATGAATGGCTGTATTGCTTCCACTCTAACTGGACACACTCTGGTGACTCCCTCCAATGCCAGACCCCTTCCAACACCAGAGCAGAGGCTCTTCCTTCCCCCGTCCCCATGCAGCCTGGGTGCCACCACTGCAGGGTATCCCCTCCTGCCTTTCCCACTCCAGCTAATGGCACAGGATTGTTTTTACAGCAAGGAGGCAGAAATGGGGTGTGGCTTTCTGTAGAGTGTGCATTACTTTGCACGGGGTTTTACGAGGGGTCATCAGTCCAGGACCTTTACTCTCAGCACCATAAGTGTGGATACAGCTGCATTACTTTATTCCCAGTGATCACTGGAACTTGCAGCAAGGACAGAGGAGAGCAGAAGGAGCAAATCCCTTCCCTGCCATGCTCAGGAGAATCTCCTGCACAGAGCTGCAGCAAACTTCGTGTCTGCCTTGCAGCTTTTCTGCTCATATCTCAGTAGTGAAGGCAAATGCCAAGTGCTGCTGAGGGAGCAGAGAGACTTCAGAGTAACATATGAGGGAAAGCAGTTCAGGGAAAAGTAAGGACATGTGAGTAATTCTTTTATCATTTGCAGCTCTGTTTTAAACTAAGAACCCTTTGTGTTGGCCGGTTACACCAAAAAAATGTAATGGCAACATTCAAGAGAAAAGGAGCTACTGCACTCTGATAGCCAGCCTCCCCTGTAACGTGAAAGCTTCTGGCTCATTAGAAAAGATGCACACAATTCTGAGATCTTCATGGTTCACTTACCAAAAATTACAGGAAATTTTAAGTACAGAGTGTTCCTGAGCTCTCATTTCTTAATTTTATTAAATCGAGGAGAGATGAAGCTCTGGAAAAAGCAGGTGAGAAAGAGCCAGTCCAGTACTTTATATCCCTGTGCTCTCATTTGTCTCCCTCTTCTTTGCAGTCTCCATCCCACCCCCAGTTTGATGTTATTTTGCTCTCCTGTGTTGGCTTTCCATGGCCTCTCTCCATACCCTGCTGTCCCCTGGTGTGCCGCTTTCTTCCTTCTCCTCTAAAGGTAGCCAGAGAGGGTTTGGTGACTGTCACCTCTCAGCTGGGGTGCAGCATGAGAAAAGAGACCAGAACAGCTCAGTGAAATGAGGCACAGAAGCACAGGCCTGAGCCTCAAAGCCACCACGTGTCCTGAGAAACTCCCTTCCCAAAGCTGTGGAAGGGCCACCACAATGCAGCCCTCCGTGAGCCCAGCCTGGTGTCACGGGGTCAGGCAGCACAGAGGGTCCTCCCAGCCTCCTACCAGGGCTGAAGATGCTGCCTCTGTGGGTCTTGTAGCCTCCCTACAGAGCAGGTGCCATTATTCACTGCCATGCCCAGGACAGATCAGGACAAAGAAAACAAAAGTTCATTTAGCTCTGGGAAAAGGGGTTCTCTTCTTTTTCTCCCCACCAGTGGTGCCCACAACTATCACATCTTCTCCTCAAACCCAATATACTCCCTAAATGCAGGCAATGAAGGCTTGAGGGTCTCCCAGCAGGCTTGACAGGGGTGGATGGGAGATGTGGTGCCTCTTTCACAGCCCTTTTGCGCCAAAACACATCTTTCAGATGCAGGATTTGCCCAAGCTCAAACACCCAGCCTCAGCCCACTGCAACAAGAGGGTTAATTAACAAGCTACTACACAGGCTGGTTATAGCCAGCAAGAAGCAGCTCTCTGCTTTTCTATAAGAAAAAAAGAAGTCAGTAATTCTTGGAACATTTATTAAACCCCTAGTATAGGCAATTACTGTAAGATAAAGGTCTGCCAGTCTTGCATTACCATAAACTGCTGGACGTTGCTTTTCTACGGCACAGTAATGTCCACAACCAGTGTGAATAAATGCTAACATTTGAGTTTTAAGCTTGACTCAACCCCCTCAATCGAACATTTTTAGCAGGTCTTCACTTTCAGTGGCTGTTGGGCCACAAAAAAAATATACAAGGCAAAACCCATCCAGGATGGTATTTCATTGATAGACTGTTTTGTTTAAGGTAATCTCACTTATTTCCTAACTTGCAGAATGGAAAAGAGAAAGGAGGGTGGGAAGTACAAAACCCAAAGATTGTTGCTGCTGTCTACTAGGTTTTGTAGTCACATACAAGATAAAAAAAAATAGCGGCAATAAAAAAAAGAAAAGGGCTTTGTAATAGACAGAACACTGCCAACCAGCTTTAAATTGAATTACACAGCCTGCTAATCTTTATGATGAAATAAAATTTCTTTGAACACTACACATTACACTAAAATCCGCAGTGCTTTCTCTCCAGCCCCAACCCTTCTTCGCTCACAGAAACTCCTCCACCCTGAAACCATTGTTCTTTCTAGCCTGGAATGTGATGCTCTACTAACAGAAAGGCTTATTTTAATTAGCTATTGTTAATATGGTGTGCACGGGGTGAAAATGTAGGAGAGAAGTATTCTTGCACTTTGTATTTTTGATGCAACATTAAATTTGCAAGTGAAGAAATAAACTGATGGTGTACAAAGAATCCATCTTTCGACCGCTCTCCACTGAAATCATTCTCATTACAATATGTGGCTGTGGCAGCAGTACTGGAGGAAGAATGTGATGAAAATGTCTATAAAAGTTTCTGTTTGAGTGGCATTAGTTGTTCCATGCCTGGTCAATACAGCAACCATAAATCTCTTTTCTGTTTCAAAGTGGATTTGCGGGAAAGGGGGAATTGAAAGGAAGAATTATTTGGGGTTTTTTATAAATTTGGGTTGATTATAGCTTGTTATAAGAAACCTGATCATCCCCTCCCCCCTTCTAAGACAACATTAGCAACCCAGGGAAGCAGATCCAAGAAATGACCAAGCAATTATTGTGATTGAAAATCCATTCAAGAGTTGTGCAATACTTTGCAGTGCTCACTGGCTCCTTTCTTTCATTGAAAATTACCAAACGAATATATTGGTTTAAACTTATAAAGAGCCACTCACTCCAGATCATTATTCTCTTTGAAAGCACATTTTACCTGAGCCAGGTTTTCTAATGGCTGTCAAATAACACCTTTATATTTGGTTTGACTGACCGTGGCAATTTGTAAAGAGAATTTTATACTTTAGTAGCAAACACTGTTTTAAAAACCCTCCATTTCTCTATAGACCATTAGGAGATAACAAAAATAGATTTTGAGAAATCTCTTTACGAACAATTGCCAGGAATAACAAGAGCAGAACAAAAAAGAACTGATCAGATATGAATGATCTTACACTGCTCCTCAGGCATAAATTCCATTTTAGTCAGTGAAAATTTTACTACCTCAACATTCATTTTGTCCAATTGCTTCTGTTTTACCTTCTAAGTTATACTTTTGGGGTTCTGTTTCCCACAAAACATCTAATATCTGACTCAGCACAGAGGACAAATATGAAGAAACAACTATAATAACCATGGCACAAAAAGAGAATTTTGTACTTTTTCCTACTTCTGTTTTCACATTGCTCTATAGATTGCTACATCAGGAAAAATTATTGAGTCATTACCAAAAAATCAATGTTTGTATTTCCCCACTATATTAAAAATATAATAAAATGAAACATTCAAACTATTTTTGTATTCCTCTGAGAAGAAAAAGCAAAGATAAATGTTAATAATAATATATCATAAAAAGGTATATGGAAATAAAAGCTGAGCACTGATTACTAATTCAAGCAGCCCATATGAGAATTGAAAACTAAGTACAAATGGAAATTTAACCATGAATTTAAACACAGTAGGAACATAAGCAAAGGAAATATTAAGTAGTAATATGGTAATAAACCCTAAATAAACTAGGAAAAAGTCTTTTAAAACTTTATGGCAAGGACAGAATGAAATACATAACCCAGAAAACTACTAAATGAGTAAAAAACCCACAAGTCCTCAGCACCAGCCCAACCTCTCAAAATATCTCCATCCCATCCCAGTGCCTGAAGCCTAGGGAAGCTCCTCACCAGGGCCATCATGGAAGACAGAGTTGTTTCCAAAATTGGACTAATACATTTTCCAGGGAGCTGCTCGCCTGTCTCCCAGAACAGCTGTGCAAAACTCACACACACTCGCAGGATTAAAGCCACCTCAGCATTTTCTTTCACTTGCAATGAGCGCAATTTTTTTTCAAGTGCTCAGTTTTGTTCATCAAAATGGTATTTTATGTTTAGTCAATTATTCATTCTAGCTATAACAAGTAGAGCAATATAGAGTTCAAAATATGCTCCAGATGGTAAAAACACAAATCAGAAATAAATCAATTTATAAAAAAGGAAGAGATTTGTTTTTATTGCCATAATTTAACTTTAAAATATTCGCAAGCTTCTTTCTGGTTCTCAATTACCCCAGAATACTTTGAGCTAATACCCCTCTGAATCTGGAAAAATTTAGAAATGCACTGGTTTGTTTTTTTATAAAATAGCGTGATGTCAGAAGCCAAAATAATTCACATCAGAAATACACTTTGGCAGAGCAAAAGGCCTCAAGAACAAACACTTCATCACACTGAAACTGTTCTCAGTGTACATTAGTAAAAGCAACACACTTACTCTAAACCCTAAATGAGCCATGCCTGGAGAGGAGATGAAGCAGATAACTAAGCCAGACCAGAGAGATTGAGAAAGGATAAAAGTGGAATGTGACCCTGCATTTTTAAACAGTGATAAGAAAAGAGCTTGGTCTTGCTATTATACTATTCTGGTACGGTTCATTTTTTTTTTTTCAAATTAAATTATGCTATCTTTAATATCAAACACAATCTGGCAGGTGTCTAGTTTAACAGTTTGGAATATCATTTGAAATTTCTACAGCATTAATGCATAAATTTAAGTGTAGACTGGAACCAAGGGTCTGTCCATAGTTCTAAGAGCAACACCACATTTACATTTTGTCATCTATTCCATGTAACAACCAGCAATTCCAAGGTGATGCCGCTATTTTCAATTACTAATAGTCACACAAAAATGAACTTTAAAATAATTGACAATACTTTCCTAAGGACCATATCCACATATGCAGAGAGTAACAAGAAAACCTCTGCATTAAAATTATATAATCATCCTTTTCTTCTCATTTCAAATAACATGATCAAGGAACTACAGCACAGAAAAAAAGAAGATTTTTTTTAGCTCTAGCAACAATGTTTACACTAGAGACAAGCATATATTACAGGTAAAGAAATATTTGCACTGTACAAACCCATATGTATTTGGCCCTAAACCATTCACAAAGCTTTTACAGCCATAATCCCAAAGAAATTAAAAGAAATAAACATTCAGAACAAAAGCAAGATGTAAAAAGCATGAAACAGTCAAGTTGTTTAATCCTAGAACAACCCAGGAAAAACCTAGCTAAATTCAGCTGTAAGCTCCACAGAGAATAACCAGCAGTAAGGTCACCCACTGAATTTATCCAAGTGTACCACGGCAAAATTTTGCCTAGTTTGTGCTGTAATATTCCTTATAATAGAAACCTTATATGAGGGGGAAAACAAACAAACCAGTACAAAAAAAAAGAACACAGTATGATATAATCACTAAACAAAAAAAGTACAAAATGGGCTATTCGAGAAAAAATTTCTGAACTGAATTCAAATTATTCACACAAGCAAGGATATGTGCAATCAGGCCCACAGTAACTGAGCAAAATAAACATATCAACTCATTAAAGATCTATCTGCCTGAATTTATCTTTGCTTTCTCTTCAGTTCTTATGAGTTATTCAATCACTTCTCATCACCCAGAAAAGGAAATATTGCACTATGAAGACACAGCTATAATTAGATATTCTTCTATTTCATTTCACATATATGACTGAATGAGAATGGATGGGCAAAATATGAATAGAGATAATAATAGTAAGTTGAAACATTCAGTAAAAAACACATTTGGCACAGGATGACATCTCAATTCTTCCTCAGCACATAATGCTGTGTTTACTGCAAAATTAGTTAAGTTAGTATAAGAGATTTTTAATGAAAACAATTATAAATTTAAAATAACTGTGTTTAAAGCATTTAATAGTCCCTAAGGTCAAGTGATTACAGCAGTTACAAGACCCGAGGGACATGTTCACACCAAAACAAAGTGAATAAATTACCTCAGCCAGTGTATGTAATCACTAAGTGACCACAGAGGCTATTCAATGTATAAGCCCAGATGACTTCCATGCAAAACCAATAATGAAAATGTAACAGCCAAAGGGAAAGAGCATTTAACTAGCAAAAGTTGCTGGAAGGGCTGAGAACTTGGAAGAGTGGGAAAGAGAGTGTGGAAAGCAAGTTCCATGGCTTGGCTGTGGAGACATGGAAGAAGGGTAAGTGTTGGTGAAAAGGACAGACAAGATCCTGAACATTTTTTTCCCAGATAAATGACCCAAATTGTTGCAAAGGGATGTGAGACTCAAAAAATATAAAACTGCAGAGCTTTAAGCAGTGCTCTCAGCCCTGTGTAACTCTGGCACGTGTAATGCCCGATGAAGTACAAGCAAGGCAAGAGCTCAGAATAATAATCTTTTAACTCTGCCCTTGGCTTTACTGCCAGGAAAAATAATGGACAGTTATTGTGTTTTAGTTATCCTATGATGTAATTCTAATGGAGGGAAGACTCTGGTTTTTAACACAGTAGGTAAGATAAGCTGCAGAATGTAACCCAGCTTTGATCAGGCTTCTCTCCCTCATGACATAAATGATACAGATGCCTTGTCTTCATTGCAGCTTCACAAAACAATTGCCAGTGGAGAAAACCAGACCCATGAAAGACAGGAAAACACTTTTCTGTAAGGATCACCTTGTATTTGATGGCAGTTCTCAGTGTGTAGCTTTGGAATAAGGTTCCTACCAACTATGGTGGAAAAAAAAGTTGTTACTGAGGAAGCAAAAGGAATCCTGCTTGCTCCTGCCTGCCACTGGTATGCATTTTTTGAACTACTGCACATCATTACCTCACATCCTTGAAGATATTAAATCTTCACAATACACACAGTAAATAGTAACATAGCAAACGACAAAAGACAAGACACATTTTGCAGATAGGAGTCTAAAAAGAGAGGCGAAAGGACATGCCTGACTCCAGTGTTTTGATTCCTGGTGAGGATGCACTGAAGCAAGTATTCTATTCACCAACACTCCCACAGGTGAATCAATTTGCTGTCTCGCCCTGTGCCAGGAACCTAATAACTGGTATTGTCACATATCTATGAGAAAATGTAAGTGGACTCTCTGCATGTAAAAAAATATTTTCTCTGTATCTGAAATATGAAAGTCTGAGGTCAAAGCCAGCAGGCCCTCACACAATTAAAGTTTCCAGTTTCAGTGAAACTGACTGCAAAATCTGCTTTCTCAGATAAATACTGTACTGTCTTCTACAAGAACTATGCATGTAGGCTAAGAAAGGCCCCTGGAAAGTTACTCAGGCTGGAACACAACCTATTCAAAGGGTTATAATTCCTCTGTTGCGACTGGTAAGCCAAGGACCTATGTGATAAAATAATTATCATCACGAACCCCCTGTTAGATACACGGAATGCCACGTGGCTCCCAACACTGCAAGATTGCCCACAGAAGGTGAAAGCACCCTGGCAGATTATTTGGGTTGGCTTTCTGCAGCGCTGAGTGTTTTCAAACACTGGCCACAGGCTCTGGCCATATCAAAACAGCATTTGTAAAATTACTCAAGGGCCAAAGAGGAACTCAGGTGGCCAGACACTGCTCTTAGCAATGCACTCAGGGAGAGAGATCTGTGCTCTCCAAACGGCAATTCCTCTTCTGGAGCTGCAATTACACACCCAGAAAAAGGATAGTTTTGAGCCTATCGAATCTAGTATCACTTTCTAGAAATAAGAATAGTAAAGCTAAGTTACAGTGATATGATTAGAAAACCCCACTCCCACATGCACAGCAGAAAAAACACTCATTAAAATAGGGTTGTGGAAACCAGAGGAGGTCAGGTAAAAAGAAGAGTATGAAGAAAATGCAAAGAAGGATGTCAAGACACACAATGTAGAAGTTCTATTTAAAATTTCTTTTGTAAATCCAAATGTTCCTTACACATCTCTTGAAGGGTCAGCCAAGGAACTCCAATGCAATAAAATGATTCTATTAAAGGCACATAGAGATGCTGCCATCACACAGCAGGCAAGAGAGAGTGCAGTAAAACCTAATGACAAAGCTATGCATTGAAATATTTTTTACATAATGCTGTAAATTCATTCTAATGTTTTTTGAAAATCAGCAGATGAAGTCACCTTCAGCTCTGCATTTTTCTAGAGCAAGAGGTGACCTGGCAGTGCACAACCTGCCAGTGGCATTTACAACAAGAGCTTCCTGCAGAAGTTCCCCTACTTCGTTTTGGTTTTCTGCTGTTGCTATTTAATTGCCCTCTATTCTATAAATATGCTGTCAGGGCACTGCTGTCAAATACAGCAGAATATGAAAGGTATTCTACCAAAGAGATGTTGACTGCCCGTGATCAAAGTTAAAATGCCAGTACTCCAACTCAAAGGGGCAAGCACGTGAATATCACTCCCCAAAATATTCTCCTCTTCCAAACAGTGTTATTGATTCTGCCAGGCTGTACTGTGGGAAGAAGGACTTTCATCATGCCCAAGTATGTTGTAACTTCCAGCGCTGCTTTAAGTTATAGCGAACCCAAAACACAGTGAGCAGCAGTTTTGGCTGTGGATACAAAACTCCCTAGCATCTACTAATGGGACACTGTATCCTTTGTATGAGGTGCCACCACCTCCTCAGCTCTCCCAGAGGGCTACGCAGTTCTTGTGCAATGACAGAATCTTTTCCCCAAGGTAATGCAGAAATACAGCAGAGTCTCTAAATTTGTCTTAATTAACAGAATTATACTGAGGCTAGAAACAGCACATCACATGAGGACAAGTGAAGCAAGGGTGGGGGGAGATTTTCGAGTGCCCTAATTCAATTAGGAGGCAGTGACTGACACTTGGACAGGAGAGGTTAATTGGGGTCACCAAAACGCAGTAATTCCTTACCTAACCAGTCATTAAACTTCTTGACCTCTGAGGGCAGTCCCAGCTCGGTGAAATCGCCCGTGTGCAGAAGGATGTCCCCATAAGGCATCTGGATGCCATCTGTTCTGGAGTGCGTGTCGGAGACGCAGACAAAGCGCGTGTGGCCCGCTGGTTTTGGAGTGTCATAGGGGATAGGGTCGACCCTAAAGCAGACACAGAAATCTCGTAACAGTCACAAGGTTAAAACCCTCACATCCATTATTTCAGATATCAGCACAGATCTCTCTCTCTCCACAAAAGCATCCACACATCCATTGACACACACCGTGCTCTGCAACAACACTGGCAAAAACCCAGGAGGGACCACGGTGCTGCTTAAAAACTTACCTGGTAAGGAAAGGAAGATTAAAATATACACAAGACACGGCCACTTTCTGATACTAAAGTGTACTTAAACATTGGAAAAAATTGATTTAGGAGGCTTTGAATTCAGAGGTCTTACATCCTGTGCTTTATATGTAAGCAGGTATAGGGGCTATGAAATAACAAGTCTCACAGGTGGGCCAGGAACAGGCTCTCACCTGAGCTTGGCAGCTGATTTTGTTCAAGAACATATATGCTTGTCCTAGGGTGACTTCATGATGTCTGTATCCCCAGTCCTCTGTTCTGCACCTTTCAGACTGGTTCTGAGAGAGGAGGAGGAGGAAGAGAAGGGCTGAGTTTGTTTTCAGGAACTGCACTCCTTCCTCCACATTCTGCTCCCGGACTGTGCTGCTTGCAGCACGGACACACAGCAGGACAGAAACCTCCAGTTCTTTTAGTTGGTTTTAGCTAGCTGAGCCAGTTCCCTCAACTGTTTAGTTTTTTCCTTTCCTTCTTTCCTTATTCTTGGAACTGTTCAAACCTGTCCTGGACTAATAACCCAGAGGAGCATCAGGAGCCCACCTGTGGCCCACCAGGGCCTGGAGCTTGGCATTTTCCAGCACTGGAGGAACTGGTAAGAGACTGGGAGAGCCGAGCTACACCCACAGCAAGGACCTTCTCAATTGGCCATCTCTCTCAGAATGGCAAGAGGTTTTATTGGTTCATATTATTCATTTTTTTTTATGCTTGTGGGCACTTTGTTTGTTAAATAAATAGCTTTTTCCACTTTTCCCTAAGGAAATTTTGTCCTGGACCAGTTGGGGGGAGGGGCCAATTCAATTTGATTTTTAGAGGGACAATATTCCTGTGGATTCCAGTGCAGAGTATTTGTTTACACACAGTAAGGTACATTCAGGAGTGCTTTCATGAAGGCTGAAAACTGCAGAACCAAGTCTAGTGACAACTTCCTAAACTCGTACAAAATCCTGAGCTCCTCTTCCCAGAATCTATAAAGCCAGGAACTGATGTGCTATCATACTAAGCAACCACATGCAATTTTTTTCTATAGCCAATGATGTTAAAAATCCAGATCAATTGGTTATTTGCAAGCTACATTTGGTAATTTGATCTAATCAACCACATGTGACCCATAGTGGAAGTCTGGTCATTTGGTTTTGGTGACTTTTTTTTTTCCCCCAAGCAGAATAGAGAAAAATAATAGCTAAGAGAAATGCTTTATGCATACTTAGTGGTTAGAAGCCCTAATTTGTAACAGAATAAATTAAATACAAAAGGCAACCCATTGCCTACTTTGGACTAGCAATTATTTCTCTGCAGAGTTATCATAATTTGATTTGCTCAGCACTTGAATAGCACAGCATCTGGATTAGTGCCACAGAAAATCCCATCCCAATTCCACAAAACTTCAACTCGTTCCATTGATGTGCCACTTTGATCATGGTGAGAGCTTAGCTTCAGCTAGAAATGTTGAGGTATTTAGGAGTTATGTCAGAATAATAGTCCACTTACATCTCAAATTATCAGGCTAGTGAAACCCAGCTCCAGCTACTTTAAAGCACACAGAATAATGCTGTTCTAAGACTTATGTGGACAAACTGGCACAACAGGCATTCAAAAACCACTGTCTGAAAGTAAAAATAAAATTCAACAGGTTTTATTAATTTTGCTCTCTACACTGAAAAGCCAGTAGACATCATTGTGAATCTGTTTGTCCTAAATCCCCACAGTTACAATGAGATGTATGATCAGTAATAGAAAATAAAGCACGAACCTTAAGAAAATACTGACTTTTGAAGTATTACTTTTGTTTACTGAACAGTAAACTAAAATAGCATTTAGTTTTCACTATACACTGAACTGTGTGAAAACTCCAACCAGTGCCTTGAACCTCAGCTCTCTGCATAGGTGAGAAAGACCAGGAGCATCCTCCAGGGTGCAAATCACTTCCCTGCTCTGGGGAGTTTTAGAGTGGTTCCAGAAATTAGACTCCATATGGGTATGTCCTGGTCTCCAGTGGAAAACTGTCCCTGTGAATGCACTTACTAACAAGATTTAACTGAGTTAGAATCTAATTGTGGTAGAATTTTCAAATTATATTATATTAATTATTTATTACAGTTGTTAGAATATTCACAGCTAAAATATTAGTGGGGGAAGCAGTAGAGGGGAGATATTTGTTAGGCTGCATTTTCCTAGGTACCATAACTAGGTCTTTCCAATCAAGCTGTGCTTACCATAAAAGTGCCATACATTGTTGGCAAGGGCCACTGAATTAATTTGCAAAATTCAGGCTTTCCAAGATGATGCCTACCTTTAAAACAGATTCTACTGCCAGCTGGACTGGAGACAATTTGGTAGATAACTCTTTTTGGGGTTTGGTATTGTACCTCCTGTTCCACCCAAAGCACCAGGTCCAACTACCTGAGGCATGCAACTAGCTAGCACTGCAAAAACCCATGACAAAAATCCAAGAATCAATGTATTTCTTTTTCTCGTAAGGGTCTGATATTAATAAGGTTATTATTCCAGAGAAAAATTAATTTACCCATTGAATTTGCACTGGCAAGCTTGGCAGAACTGCAATTAGAGGCCTTAGTGCTTTTCTACAAGGTGTCTTCCTTCCAAAATATGGGGGTCCCCAAATCAACCTTTCCCTACTTCCAAGTGTGTTTACTCCAGACAACATAAAACAATGAACAGCAGCTTTCATCATCAACACAGAACTTGTTCAGAATATCTCTGCCTCAGCTATGACCAGCACTGCCTGCCCTGGGGAGCCCAATTTTGTTTGTACACAGAAGCTATGCTTTTGCTATTCTCTGCAGTTTGCAGCCAAACAAACCCTCTTCTGCTTGAGGCAACTCCTATTAGAGTACGACACTGACATCTGGTTTAGGTTTTTTCTAATCATGCAATGACTTACTAACAGAAAATTCTATAATCAAAATTCATTAAGTCCCTGACCCTTCTTTCTCTTCTTTACAAACACTATGATGTTGCCAAGTAACCTTTTTTCTATGTCTTAGCTTCCTTCTCTTATTCAGTAGCGCTTGCCTAGTAAGTATTTGGAAGTGAGATACTGAAGGTTATTGTGTTCAGTCCATCAATTTATCTTACTCAAAATAGTCCTTCAATAGAAACTTAATAAAAGTGGTGTTATTGCCAGTCCTAAAGGCTCAAGTTTTCTTTTCATCCACAGCTAGAGCATGGCAAAGAGCAATATGAGAGTCTCCTTTCCCACTGCCAAATCCCGAGAGAATTGCACTCTGAAGGCAAGGCACTGTCCTTTCACAGCTCCTGGTGACACTGCTCACCAGCAGGTTCTGGGCTCTGACCTGCTCACAAACCAGCAGCTGGGGTTTACACACTGGCATTGCTAAAACCTCTGTGACAGTTATGCATCTGACCCTTACTGCAATACAACAGCAGATAAAATAAATATTTTAGTTCTGTCCACCACCATTCCACTGAATCACAGCACATACCCAAGAAATTCAACTTATTCTTTACCTTTACTCCAAAAATAGTGCATCCATCACCACCAACACTCCATCTTTTTCAGTCTTCTTGAGATGAAAGACTGAAACACTCTACAGATTATTTGATTACTGCATTTGGAACAGCATGCTCAGGGAAAGATGCAGTAAGAGATATTTCAGAATAATTTAAATGTTCATATATTAGGACTAATACAGCAATCACGAAATAGAAAACAACATAGGATATGTTGCACCTTGGAAAATCAGGGACTTGGCCGTTTTTTAAAAAGTTTATGTAAGACCCAGAATGAAATCCCATAAGGCAATTGAGCAATGACTTCTTTGTGAGATCATGACAGTAATGTAAGATCTGTCACAGTCAATGCATTTCTGACAAGGGTTCAGGAATCAGAAGGGACAATGTAACCTTCATACATTTTCAGAAGAACCTTGTTTATCAGATAAATATTTGGCTTTACTAAACTGCCCTCACCACCGGCAGTTCTCATTTAGTGCCCTCAGGTACAAACCTCCAATTTGCAGTTCCTCACGCACTGCATGAACCTACAGCAATATCCAGGCTCTAATTTGGCTTGCTCAGGTATCACCCAGCAGTCCGCTCCCCACACCCACAGTTACCACAGCACTTCCAAGGCAGTGGATCTGCGTAAGTCAGGGGGTGAGTGCTGCCCCTTGCCCTGCCAGCTGTGCACACAGCAGCCCAGTGCTGCTCCCTGGGACTGCTCCACCCTGGCCTTGTACCCTGTCCTCACCCGTCAGACAGCAAATTTCACCATGGCTTTAAAAGCGAGATTAAATGAGCAACACAAATGATTAAATGAGCAACACAGATGATATCAAGGGGCTCTGAACAGGTACTGGGGGCTGAATTCAGCAACTCACAAAAGAGGAGGACCTTGGGCCTTTCATATGCACAGGGGCAAAGGACTTGATTTAGGATGTCTTGCTAGAGAACAGACATGCTAACTGTGTATTTCAGCCCAAGCCTACAGCAGTTACTCATAACGATGTCTTATAAATCAGCAGCGCTGGAAAGCTCCTCTGAGACAGGCAGGGCAGTGCAGCCCTCCTACAGACACAGCTGCAGGCACAGCCACACTGGGACCCTGCTGCAAAAAAACTCAGAAAATACATGAGCACCATTTTCCTGGAAGGAGTCAGTTTTGATTGAAAAGGATAATTCTGCATGGGTGAGTTCAAATGCTGAAAATAAAGATCTTGGGCTGGGTTTGCCAGTCCCTGGGAATGCCTGTGGTTGGAGAGCCAAACCCCACAGACTGTTCTCTGCCCTGCTCTCTCAGGTTTTGAGACATGCAGACTCCAAATCTGCTCTTAGAGAGGGATTCCCAAGAAACCAATTCATCCTTGAAGATGGAATAAAAATCTTAAACATTAAGCCAGGAAAAATGTCCAGTTCCTAACATCGAGTGAATCACTTAGACAAATGCAGCACCTACACCGGACAAAGCATTAACAGATGCTGAAAATCCTTCCTCCACCCCCACTCCCCACAACTCAAATCAGCATTATTCCTGCTTACAACCCACCACTCTGCAAGCTGGTTCTGCTGGAATTGCTACAGGACAACAAGCCAGCAGGCAGCACAGAAAACCACACCATTTTACTCTTCCTGGGCTCTCCAGATGCATGAATTGTCCTGTGACACATGGGCCAATGTCCTTCCCAGACAGTGTCCCATCATATGCTGGCTTTTCATCTCAATAATTACTCCACTGAGTGTATCTGTGACTGAACTTGTGGTTTGTTGGGGGGTTTTTTTATGACATCTAAATAAGTATTCATTATACACCCATTTAAGCACAGACAAAGTCTGTGTAACACATAAATCCACATGTGTTGTTGCACTTACTCTGCTTTGGAAGTCACTTGGAGACATCCTATCTGGTAACTACTCCATATTTAAAATTTATCTATACAACTAGCTTTTAAAAAGCATCCTTCTCATACTACCATTTTATTTTTTCACTCTTTAGCTTCCTCTTGTATCGTTTCATACTTTTCTTGCTACTCCTATTTTCAAAATTTGCAAGTAAAATACTTATTTGAAGAGCCAATTAGCTTGGTATGTTTATTTTAGCATTAAAATACAAATATTTTCTGCAAAAACACCTTTAAAAGCATGTTTCTTAGTGCTGTTAGTTCCCCCTCCTCAGCTACGGTAATGGAACACATTTTTTTTGCTATGGGAAAACAAAGGCAATATATTCTCTATATCTTCAGGTTTTTCTTTCTTTGAATTCATACCTCTGTCTCCACACATGCTCCCTCTCGCATGGAAAATTCAGGAGAAAAGAATGGGTTTTATGTGTGAAAACTGCTTGCTACAGTGCTTAAGGTACTTGTTTCTGTATCCAGGTCTCACAGATTTGTTACAATGTGATATTTGTTACTGCTCTTAGAGCCAATCCCAAGTCCTGCAATAGGGAGATGGTGTGAAACCTGTGGCATAAATAATTTTGTTAAAATTAATCAATAAGTAAGTCTCTCAGCTGAAGGAAAAAAGCATGAAGTGCACCTGCCTGCCTGACAGCATCCAAGAAATGGAATGAAAGTAAAAGATGTGTAATTGCTCTTATTTAAAACAAGCAGACAAACCAAACCTCAGGACTATTAAGCCAACCTCATAATTCTCAACTAAGATTTTAAAGCCACAGACTAGAAGGACTATATCAAACTGTAAATGTGTCTACATTTTGAAACAAGCACTTAATATCCTAACTTACAAATCTTCAAAACATGAACACAAATGCAGTGTCATTGAAGCTCCCCGTCAGAAAAACATTTACATTTACACATAGCTGATTTTGTGATACAACACACTCTGAAGACATAAAGCCAAATACTAATTTCCTCTCAATAAACAAAATTAATGCCAAAATATAGTATTGCTTCAGTTGGCCACTGTCAGCCTTTAATTGTTTAAATCATACATATTAATGCTTTTGTTAACTTGACTGTGTCTCCCAGTATGCTCAAATACCAAGCCAACATCTGGTTTCTTCTCTGACTAAATACAAAGGGATGCAAATACCTTTCAACACCCTCACTGGTAGATTTTATTTGTATAAGCGCACATATTTGGCTACCCCAAATCTGCTAGAAAGCTCCACCTCTTCTGGAAACCTCCATGTACATGTGTCACCCACCAAAACCTCAGAGGGTTCTGGAAACTGTAAAACAGAGGTCTGATATTTATTACAGAAATGGCATTAATTGTGTCTTGGTGCAATGTGGAAAAAAAAATAAATTACATTTCCCAACCCACAGGAGGATTCAATGCACCGCTCAGCAGCTTACTGCTTCCAACAATTATAGCTGCAGGGAAATGATGGATCTTTTTATTACAGGTGCTGGAGCTGTTTTACTTCCAGTGAGATTTATGAGATTAAACAGAAAAGATCTACATTACCCACTGTCATCATTTGGGTAAATTTAAGAAAACTCTCCTTTATAAGGAATTTATAATAATGTATCTTCTCAGCCTGATTTAAGCCTTAATTAATTAAGAGTCTGTACTCTGTTCATCCCAGATTCTGGTCAGTAATAAACCAGAAAGAGCAAAAATCCAAATTTTCCATGGTGTTCTTTGAGGAGCAAATAGTTGGCTGGCCTTTTCTGAAGTACCTAACCTCTGCCTTTGATACTAATGGGAACTCAGAAATGAAACTGCTTGAGCATTTTTGAAAATCCTATTAATCATGCCTTTGCAGAAAAAAATTCTTTTAAGTCAACAAAATACCTTCTAAAATTTAGCTATCAGTGGCTTCCAAAGTTTAGAGGAGTAAAATAGAACTGAAAAAAAGTTTCAATACCAGTATCAGCATCACTCTAAGGCCCAGACAGAAATTTCCTTTAAATAAAATAGTAAACTATTCTTATGCTGGTATGGTTTCAAGTAAAACTCTTTAAGAAGCACTTTCCCCCTATTCTTTTGCTGCTGTTATTGGGGGCTGCTATAAATAATGTCTTTCTCCCACCTTGACAGAACTTATTTGCTGGCAAAACTGCATCTACTAGGAGGGGTAAGTCAATAAGCTCTCTACACTGAAAAAATTTTATTTCCCTCCTATAGGCTATCCAAACACTGACTCATGAAATATACTCAGAAAGTCCAATCTGGCATCCCAAGCTTAGATCAAATTTGAATTTAAGGACAATGAGGTTTGAAAAATACACATTTTGATATATTTAGCAAGAGTGAGGCTATATTAATGTGTGGTATCCCTCCAATCATTTCAATTGCAGGAATCATAAAACGAGCTGGATTTACTTCTAGGATGGAACCACAGGGAAGCCTTTAGCCCTTGTTTCAACAGTAAAAGTTTTTCCAAAATGCAATGGAAATAAAAATGCACCCCAAAACAAGCAGAAGCAGATCTCCAGGATGGATTACATTTAACTAGTGTTGGTCTAAGTTGACATGCCATCTTCCTCAGAAATCAGGACAATTCTGATCAGAGGGACAAAGATCACAAGGTTCTGTCAAAACAGAATCATATAAGCATGTACTGCAGCACGTATTCCATTTCTGATGCCCATTTATATTAAGAATCAAATCTGGAATGTCATAAAATGTACAGAATTCATATGCATAAGTCATTGTATTTTCTTGGAAATGATAAGTTCAGAAAACAGACAATAATTTATGTAATAGTGAAACTGGGCAAATGGACCTGAAGGTGTATAAAATTTTGAGAACTCATTCTCTTTGGAATTTGCTATTAAATCTAAAATCTATTTTCAGAAACAAATACTCGATGTTCAGATACCCACAGGATTAAGCCCAGAGTGTTTGCAAAGAACCACTTGAGCTTGGTTCTGATTCTTTTCCCCTCAGAACATATTTGGTCTAAGGCATAGTGGCTACTTGAAATCTTGCTGCCTTTCGGCTCAAGAAATACAAGTGTTCTTCTTTAAGCCACAAGTTAAGTATACAGTGCAAGTCAGAAACTCTGCCCTCAGCCTTCTCAGTCATTTTGCTTCCTGACCTGCAGGTATCACCCTCTCCAAGGGATGAGATGCAATTCAATCTCCATGCAAGCAAAGGGCTAGCCCTCTCCTAAGCAGACTGCTAATCATGAGCCTCTCTGCCTCTCTCCCTCATGGTTTGACTTCCACAGGGGTGATGAAACTGAGTCAAAAAAAGCCTGTTCAAAGGAGAGGCAATTCATGCTGGGCAAACACCACCAATTCCCATTTTTGAGTTACTAAAGGCACAGAATGCCATCAGCATGCCTGTGAAATTGTCACTGATGTTAGTAGGAGATCAGCGAACAAACAGACTGGAACACATAACTCAAAAAGAAATTTCCTAGCAGTCGTGCAGCATGACATACGATTTTGAAGAAGTAAATTGGCAGACATCATATGCTATCTGCAATATGAATTTGTGTATGTCAACCAGTACAAAAATCTGTCTCTGTTAGGATGTATATTGTCTCCTACATCTGAGCTCTAACAAACTTCTCAAAGGTATTAGTCATAAAATGCTTCCCATCAAAACACAAGCATCTAACACCGTGTTCCTACTAAATAAAACACTTCAGAATAACCCTGCTGTCTTAAAAGGCCCTCCATCACTCAGTCTCATGTATACGAACTATTTCAGCCCTTGTCAAAGGTTTCTTTTCATTTGTCTACCTCCTAAGGTTTAAGAAGCTTTCTACAGGGAAGATGATAACATTAAGACACCATTTAGCTCTCCGGCTAAAGTTAAGTCCTAGTGTCTAATAGGAATAGAGAGGAGTTTATTGACTGCCTTCTACCAACACCAGAATATAGGTCTCTACTCGGCATCCAGGTTAACAAAAAGCTCAGTGCCACACTGAGATGGTTAATTGGAATTAGGTAAGCTTCCATGCCCCGTAGTCACACAGCTGGCCTAATATTTGTGTACTCCTAGAAATTCCGTTGCAAAAAATTTTGACACCAGTTGTCTTGAACTCTAGATCCACACTAGTGAGAGACCTGAATCAGTCCCAGGATGTATAGAAAAATATATACTTTTCTCATACAATTTTCTTTGATGCAGAGGAGGAAAACAAAAAAGCTCCAACCAAACCAAACAAAACCAGAAAAAAAAATCCCACCTAAGTGCCAAAAAAACAATTTCTGCTCTTAAGATACACTCTTAACCTTTCACAGAAACTTTGCTGGAGACACACAAACCCAAGAGACACCTCTGGGCTTAAAATTCTGCTGGAGAGAATTTAGCACTTAAACATTTCTATCCTTTATCTTTCCAGTGCAATTGTCTTCATTACAGCGAACAGCATCTCCCTGACACACATCTAACATGAACTGGATTCAACCAACAAAATGCTGCAATTCCTTGGTGACTGGACTGGAGGGGGCTGCAGGGGGCTGGACCATAGATACTGAAAGCAGATTCTTTTCTTTGTAAAACACTGTGCCAAATACATTCCCAGCTAAAAAGATTCTCCCAGCTAGCTCTCTCTACCTTTTCTCTCTCTCCAGTATTAAATAACTTATGACACAGAAACTTCAGGTCAAATAGCATACATTCCACAATATTTCAAGATGCAAACATTAGTTCAAGTGAGAAAAAGCTTGGTAGATAAAGCTGTAGCAGGTGGGGCAGAAAAAAAACCTCGTGTCTTCACTAGCAGAAAGCTGCAAGAAGGTAACTCCAGCTGGAGATATTCCTCGGAAATGCACAATTCATTCTGATTTGCTTTCTCCTATTTTTTTTCAAATATCTCTTATTATTTGGTGCTCTCATTCATTTTGCATGAGTACTTATATATGATAAAGGCTGCTGAAATCAGAACCATCATTTTCTTATTGAAAATACAAAATATCTCACAGATAAAAACCAGCAATGACTAGTTTAGTTGTACCATCACTTTGATTTGGCCGTGGCATTAATTTGACACACATCATGTTTATACAATATCATGAGAAGCAGTGCTGCATATACAATCAGGAGGTTTTATCAATAATGTAGTTAATATGCAGAGCGTTTGTGGGCAACCACAGTGTTACAGGTTATCTAAAAACATTTGTATTTTGCTTATACTTCTATAATAAAAATTAATGACTTAAAAGTGCTCAGTGGGAGTATCTAGGACAGTCATATTTATCAGAACTGTTACTGGCTTCTGCAATAAGCAATTATTCTTATTGCATTAAACTGTTTATTTTCAAAGATGTATCCCCAAAAATCAAATAAATCCAAAAATGAATTATAGTCAAGAAAGAAATTTACCTCAGGGATACTTTTAGAAAACTCAATTTAAAAACGCATTTACTTTTGCCTCTGTGCCAGCGACAAAGGCAGGGGAAAAGAGGGAAGAACAACAGAATCATTTTCCTTTCAGTGTTTTCTACAAAACAATTCCAAAGCCAAATGAGCGGAAACCTCTCAGTATACAGCTTCTCTCGGTGAATGGTAGGAAGACATTGCCACCTATGACTTGGAGATTGTTGCTAATTGTACAGACCTACTGAATAATGCTCAATAAGCAACAGAATATTCTTCTCAATATTCCCCTTGAAAGCTTTGAAAACTGGCTGCTTCCAAATCTGTATGTTGCCACTACCAAAATCTTAGTTGGCATGACAGATGTAGGAGCAAGCTGCAGAAGTAATTTCTATGTCAAGTACAAAAGGCAAATAGTTGCAGTTTGAAATTTAGAGAAAGAACATCACAATGAGAAGCCCCAGGAAGGAGGAAAACAAGCTGCATCACATAACATTTTACGATACAAAATGAGATGTGGGCAATGCAATTTCACTTATGTGATTCATTTTATAAGCAATGCAAATGCAATCCCACTGATTATCCTCCAAAACAAAAGAGAGAATTTCATTACTTCAGCCAGTGCAATTAGACATGCAAAAATCACAAAACATCGTATCTGCAGCAGAACAAATAGAAACCATCATTTCACATTTAGATGGGAATAACCAAGGTGGGTGAAATGCATTCTGTAGTGGTGGGTGCTGGGAAGGCATAAGCTGAATTGTGCAGCCTTTAAGCTCACGCAGCCTGTGGTACATAAAGACACACACAGAGATTAACTCCACCAGATTTGTCATAAATGAGCTAAAAGATACCTCAGAACCCACATGACATGAGGTAAAAAGACCCCAAACGACAACAAAACTACAAAAAAACCCCAAACCAGTGTCTTCCCCCTCCTGAACAAAACACCACCAAAAAAACCCAACCCAAAACTGCACACCTATTTTTTATACAAGAGTCTTTTTCAGTTTTCATCTATCTTCTGCTTTCTCAAAGCTTGAAAGTAGGCGGTTACTCTGAAGTAAATCAGGCTGTGTGAATTAAGAGTACCATTGCTTTCCCTGGATGGCTCCCCAGGGTATCTATTTATTAGGCACAGGCCTGTTTTCTGATTTAGCTTAAGCACTTTTCCTAGAGAATATGACTGTCCACACCAAGAGGAATTTTCAAGTAACAGCTGCAGAACAGCCTTTTTCTGTAGGAACTATCTTGAACCAGTTTCCCTATCACAGTAGTGATTTTCATCTTCATTCTCTTCTTAGTACTTAAAAGGAGAAGAAAATTAAATGTTTTTAATAGGTACTCTGATTATAAAAACTTGAGAAAAGCTTTGGCTTCTTGAAAATTGGCAATAAAAACTGAAACTGACAAAACCAAAATACATAAATAGATGGAATATCAGGGCACTCAGCTATACTAATTTGGGTGTGTTGCTTTTAGTTTAACAATCAAAACCATTTTTGCTTTGACTAAGAATACATGTAAAATTGCACCCACCTACCTATCCAGTCATATTTCTGAGCATGTAAATGAAATCCTAGTTCTTTTGCCTTTATCCACTAAGGAGCAGGAAAAGATACCTGCCAGGGACAGACTACAACAGAATTATTCCACAGCTCTGCAAGACTTGGGGAAAATGCAAGGGAAACAAGAAAAAAAAGTTTCTATGAGTTTGCAGCAAAAAATTATTAATGCACATTCTGTAAAAGATACAAGTATTAGGATAGTTTTTAAAAAAAACAGGTTAATTTACTACATTGCTTAAGAGACAAAAAAGAAAAAAAAAAACACTTCAAAAAACATGCAACCATTAAAGCCTGGGAACAGCTGTCTTAACCATTTCTTTCTTTACATCTGGATCCACTGGGCTGTTATTTTTTTTACATTTCTGCATTCTGGCATTGCCAGTGAAATTTCCAGTTGCACAGCACCAGGGCTGCTTGTGCTGGTGCTTACTGCAGACAATAAAGTCAAAGTTCACAGTGACCATAATAGGACAGGAATGTGAGCTAAGTGAAACTACCCTGTTCACATCAATACTGTTACAGTCACCTACATTATACAAAATTAGCAGTTAAGATTCTCAGTTCTTTGACTGAAGTGACTTAATTTCCTGCAACCTTTCTCCTCCTTCCTCCCTCCAAATGTTTTGGCAATGAAGAACAGACTTAGAGACTGCTTCATAATGAATACAGCCCTTAAGGGCAAAACCAGTGAGATACTCCAGTGTGTTCCAGAAATCCCTTCTGCAATTCATTATTCCATCTAGTTCTACTCTACTGGTTTACTCCAGCCTATAAAATCTTGAGCTCCTTCATCTTCTGCAGTTTGTGGAGACTTGAGACTAACTATACTCCTAAAGGCCAAAACCATGTCTTTCTAGAATTAAAACGCTCTGGTCTATCTGCCTTCTGGAAAATCAATTGCTCTAAATCAACAGCCTGCATGCTGCTGTAGAAAATGAATGGTGACACACTCAGAGGCTTTCCACTAATGACTACTTTTTGCCTCAGAAACCATCTCTAGCACTTGCTTTTTCCCATCAGCATCACCTACAGGAACAAGAACCACATCTATTCCTCTCCTTGTCAAATAACATGATAGACTTTTTTAAATAACAATCACCTGAAGAGAATACCATGCAGTTCCAAAAAGCTATGCTCATCTCGCCCACACAAATGACATTTTCTTGTCTGAAATATCACGATCTCCCCAAAGACCATTTCTCACCAAAGTAATACTTTGCTGTTCCTATGACTTAATAGCTGCACACCCTTTACAGTGCCGCTGAGAGAGCAGCAAATGCAACTTTGTTTAAGGAGCACAGGTGCATATTTTTTGCAAAACAGCAAAATCACTTAGATCGCTGACATTCACAGTGTCACGATACCTGTCCTTATAAGTCCCTCCACCAAACGCGAGCCAGTAAACTGCGCTGCCCTTGACCTTTGCCAAGTAACCAGGCCCAGAGAAGAGCCTAAATTACAGACTTGCCTTTGAACTCTGTCTCAGGTTGAGGCAACCTGCCAGGTGTATGCACTACCAGCCCCAAGACATCAGTGAGCAGGGGTTTGCCTTGCTGTGCTCAGCTCAGGCAAGCCAGCTATCTGAATGGAATCTAACCTCACAGGAATTTAACAAGGGCTCTGACCTGTGGCATGTGCCACTCACTTCTTCCGTTCCCAGCCTGATGGCAAAAATGGAATTCCAGTTCAAGCATGATGGGAACATGCTTGTATGTGGAGGGAGAAGTGCAGTGTGGAACAAAGGGAATTCAGCCCTGGGACAGTACGTATGGCCTGCCACCAGTTTAACAGATGTCAGAGCTGCACTCTGAGACTAATACAATGTACAGCCACTTTTACAGTGAAGTCAGTAAGGGAAGTGATGCTGAACTCATAAACTGTGCTGTCATTTTTCACTCTGCTAAGCAAAACAGACAAAAGTGTTAACCACAAAGACCGGTTGCACCCTGGATTTTCCCTGATCATTCTCAGTGTGTTATTCTCTCTTTTTTGAGTGTTGTCTCACCAAGCTCTGACTCATGGGAGATAATATGCCAACGCTGATGCCTTTACCATCCATTCCATTCACAGGTCTGGTAAAGGCCACTATTTTTTCTTCCTCTCCCACTAATCCAGAACTTACATCTGGAGCCTATAGACAGGTGACTGATCACATCCTCCCAACCACTCATTACCAGGCATGTGCTCAGTCAAACCTCCTCCCAGTCCCATTCCCAGAACAGCTGCTCCAACAACTGCCTGGAGCCAGCGGTGTGAGTCAAGACTTCAGGCATCACAGCCTAGAAAGGAGTATTCACAAACAGCCACGCAGACCTAGGCCTAGATCCCTGTTCTCCTGGGTTCTACCTGCCCCTTCTCATAGTGTGGCTGCTGACTTGGACTAGTTTTGGAAGCTGTGTGACCCCTCCACAAGTGGATTCAGCTCATCAGACGGGCAGCTGAGTCTGAGCACAAATGAAGCAACAGCAGCACAGGGGCATGGCCACCTCCTTTCTGCAGAAGCTACATACTGGATCAACACAGCCATTTTCCCAAGTGTTAAGTGGGGTGTTTTTTCTCCTACTAAGGCAAAAATAAGAACCTCCATAGTCCAATGAGAGTTTTCTCTATTTGCAGACACAGTCTGATCTTGCACTGCATGTTCAACTTCCAGATGACTCCTGTTAGAGATGGTATTAGGCTTGGATGGGAAACAGCCTTCTGCACAGGCAAATTAAAAGCAAACAAAACAAATGAAGAAAGAAAAAAAGTAAAGCAAGTATCTTTAATACATTGAGATAATAAGAGCCCTGGCTGCAGTTTCTTAGCTGTGCTAAGGGGCTGTATTTCACAACCTTCTTCGCACCTTCCAGTCGCAGCATCTCATCTAACCATCCATCCTTTTCTGTTACTTTTTTTTTTTTTATATCTGTCTTGAACAAAACTGTATCCTCACATTGTCTCATGTAGTTACTTTAACAGTAAAAGCACCAAGTGACCATGCTATACACAAAAAACCTAATTATGCTCTGCCCAGTTTTACAGACTCTGCTTTTTCTTTGTTTCCCTACAACCACTTCATTTTTTCCTGAGGGACACACTGACATGAATGCCACATTAACTGCCAACCCCATGAGAAGAACATTTCAATCACCCATTATAACCAAGAATCAGACCTCCAAAGTCCCCTGGCCAGGCTGTTTCATGCCCTTCCAGTAACCCTGCAGCATGGCTATCACTGCCACTTCTTATCTTATCGCCTGTTCAAACATTGTCTGCTAGGGGCAGACAAGGAGCCAGACCTAAACAATGATGCTAAATGAAGGCTTCCTCCCAACACAGTCTTGAACTTCTGATGAAACTCATCACTCCTCAGCAAGATAAACTCTGTTGGGAGTTTAAAGGCTTTAAAATCCAAGTCAAGAGAACACAAATAGGAAGCAGGCTTCCAAAAAACTGCAAAGCTCTCACCGCATGCAAAGATTCTCTCTGGGCATCAGGTAATCACCAGCTATATGTACATGTACATAAATAGACACATGCAGAAACAAATAACAAATATACACCATGGGGATGTTTTGATTCCTCAGTCAAATTCTTTTCTGCTAAAAAAAAAAGTTAAAGGAGCCTTTTTAGCTCATTAGATTTTAAAACAAAGCTGAAGCAGCAGCAACTTTTCCAAAGCCAAGGACCTGGTATTTTTTAATTCCATTAAAATTCAGACAACTCTGCACTAGAATTTGATGTTTGTTAGGGAAAATAAACTTGTCGAGGTTTTTATAAGAGTAAAAAAATCCAATAAACATGAAACAAAACAAGAAATCTAAACCTAGGAAGCAGCAAGACTTTTGCTTCCATCCTTTTTCTCCATCAGGCTACTTCCTATCAAGATTATAAGCGTTACCATCACAATCTGTGCCATTCTTAGGCAGATCTGTTAACATGATTAACATTAGAAGTACACTAGCTGCACTGAAGTGCACATTTGGCCTCTGCTCATATTAACTGCCTTTTCTTCTAGGGAGCCTCAGGTAGAAGTTCTAAACGGAGATTTAGGGTTTTCAAGGGTGGAAGACAACCTATCCTGTCCAAGGCCCCATTCATTCCACCTGCAGTGGGACCATGCCCACAGCTCCTCCAAGGGGGTATCTCCTTATAGATTCATATAGATTATAGATTTATCTAGATTTCTTCATCCTGGAGACAAGTTTTTCACCTCCTATACAAATTAGTTATCATGCAGACCTTTCAGTTCTTCCAGACCTTTCTGGAAATGGGCTGGAGGACTTTGGGGGCGGTAGGAGGCCCTGTTCCCTCCCTGCAGTCCATGCCCATTCTGAATCTCATTCCTGTTTTTGTGTTGTGCTTATCTCCAGGAACTAGAACAAGGATATTTGTCCCAGAAAAGTGCTGCCTACCTCCACACGGCCCCCGTCTCCAGCCACATCCTGCTCCTTCTCACAATATGTTATTTCCAACAATCCTTGGCTGTCATTCCCAAGAACCCTTGGTTGGCTCCACAGCCATCTGACTGTGGGTGTTTGAGACAAACACACTGGCCCTTCTGGCTTCTACAGACACTGCCCCACAGTGCACAACAGGGTTGTGCTTCTGCATTCCTGCACCAACCCGTGCCTTGCAGCAGCACCACTGCGGCAACACCAGGGGACAGCTGGCAGCTCAGCACGCTTCTCACTTCAAAAGCACAGCTCTGGCCCTGCAGAAACTCAAATTCTCACTGTTCCCCCCCACAAGTGCACTCAGGCCCTTCAGGATGTAGAAATTATCTCGTATTATTCTTGTAACCTTGAAAAACATTGGGAAGTCACACAGAAGTCTCATGGGGATTCATTCTACCCCTGCACTTCACCTCCACAGTGAACTCAAAACCACCTGACACCACAAGACGATACAAACCAGCCATTTCAGAGCTGTGTCTTGTGAAGTACCTTTGCAAACAAACTGCTCTCAGCCACACATTAAACACAGGGCCACCACTGATCTGTGCAGGGATACAGAACAATAACCTCTCCTTTCAGCAACAGTGCCAACCTCTGCAGCTCCCAGTGCCCTCTTCAGGCTCTTGTGCCAGTACAGCAGTACAACAGAGACAGATGGTGAAGAGGGCTGGGGAGCTGAACTGGGCATCAAACTCCAGGGATTACTCAGAATTCCCAACTGTGCTCCACGTACAACACAGGCACGTGGGTGAACGAAGCAGTGCTGCAAAGCAGCAAGGGCTACTCCAGCCAGCAGAACCAACCACCACCCCCAAACAAGCAGGGCAAAGGAGGTCTCATCAAGGCACTCCCATGCTGCTTGGCATCATGAATTCAACAACAGTGGCTTGAACCAGAAGCAGCCACACTCAAGACACACTGGATGTTACAACAGAACTTAGTCTAAGCAGCCTAAAGGAGCCCCAAGTTGCAGGTCTTTGTGAAACCACTGCGCAAATCAGGAGTTTAACATCACCTGTGGAGGCAGTGGCAAGCTTTGACTAGGTGTGCAAGCAAATGTTTTCTTTCATCAATGCTTAAGCCATACAAAAAAGGCAAAAATACCACAGGAAAAGAAAAATTCAAATATTTTGCCCTTTTTAGCAATATGGCTCAATTCAGGAGAATATTCCATGGCACCTTACTGTTTCTGCAAGGACAGTGAAGGCAATCTCAGAGATGTTGATCCCCCCAGAAGTTTGTCACAACACTTCCATGCACAGAAGCTGCATTTCAGCATATCAAAACATTTCCCCAGCAACAATTACAAACTGGCCTTTCAAATGTATACGATGGGGCACGTGGCCCAGTGAAAGCACACAATACTGAAGTTGTACCCTCTTCATCATTTTCACAAACATTTAAGCCATGTGCTGCAGAGCAGCATCACTGAAAGCTCCTTCAAGTTTCATTCCAAGAGGGTTGGGATCAGCCACCTTCTCACTAAGTGCAGGAAGCAGAAGAACGAGAAAGCAAGTAAAGCTGTCAATACAGGGAATTGTCTGTATGCCATTCCTATATAAAACCACAGGCACTGTAGAACCTTAAAAGTTCTTTTTAGGTACTGTGTCACTACTAACACCTAATACAGCAGGAAATTTTAAGTCAAATACTGTATTAGCCAAAACCACAATAATAAATAGCAAAGTTGCCATGCCTTGCATAAAAATGAAACCCTAATGAAACCTAGTGCAGTTTGTTGATACCATGTGCAGTCTAGGCCACATGCATAATGTAACAGTGCAACTGCTAACAGCAGGCTCACAGAAGATAATTTACACTTGTTTTTATGGACACGAGGAACTGATCTTTGAAGTTGTCCCTAATGAGATTCTGCTTGGCCCCAACAGCATCCTGAGAGAACGTGCTGGTTTTCTCCCCTGCATCCGGTGCATATTTATGATGCAAAATCCAGACCTATTTAAATTGCACATGTGGACTGGTGTCCCCCCCGTGCCATCACCAAGTCAGATTCTCACAGTGGGGGAAATACAAGCTAAAATGTCTCAATTTTGCTTCAAGTCTTTTCTGTAATTACCCATACCACCTTTACTAAGTACCAAAAGATACATGGGGGTTAATGAATATGGTTCCTTTTTCCTTTTGTAAGCTGACCTCCTAACTTGATCTGAGCTGCCAGGTCAATTGGCAGCTCTATCACACATTGCAGAAGACACATCCAAACTACAGTCACAAGGCTCCCCAGAGAAAATACAAGTGTAGCTGTGCAATGGATTTCAAAAACACAGGCAGCTGCATAAGTAAGGCAAATAGGAAAATGTTTTTGCTGTGCCCTGTGTAGTCACTGCTTTAAGATTACACCCAGCCTAGATTTAACTCTCTCTCCCACCATACTTTTCCCAGACAGAGCCATCCATATACCTGGGTTCTTGATTATCACTGCTTCATGTCCAAATATTGAAGTAAGCCAAGTGCAAACCAAGGCAGTTCAGGAAACTTTTTCATGCTCCATTCAAATGCTTCTTCTGCAGCTTTTGGGAGGGTGCTAAAATCAAAGGTTGGCCACTCCAGCAGACCCCATGCAGCTGATACATAATATTACTTCTGTTATACCATCACAGAATCAACATCTTAACTCCTAAATTTCTGGGTTTTCTGTTTAGAAAATAGAGGGGCGCAGAAATCTTAATTTCTTTGAACATACGTGTCAGCACTGTCTATGCTGTATGAATGCAGAGCATTTTCTTTAGGATTAGATGACTCAGAGGACAGATAGTAGAATGCTTGATTTTTCATTTAGAGCTCATTATCTAATAACACACTAAACAAATGGAAGTTCTATCCCACTGACAGCTGTTTGGTGCCTTAAAAAAACCCAAAAAACCCTCACAAAAATCAACAAGATACAAGAAAGAATTCTGCCTTAATTCCTATAAACAACATCTTGATCAGCATAGTCAGGCTTCTGTGCAAACAACTATAAGGCATAAGTCTGGAAATTCAAAATCTAAAAAACTTTTTTGTTAGGAAAATAAGAAAACACATACAAACATGAAAGACAGATTCCAACACTGCCACCACAGCAATACTGTGATATATATCACACTGCTGCACTTCATGCTAGGGCAGGAAAGTCTTTAAACACATATGCAGGCTGTAAAATTGTAACAAAGTAAATATGGCTGCAGGTGCAAGGCACGCTAAGAACTGCACCTCTTATCTCTGGTTATTTCTGGGTATTTGAGATCATTTGCACATTTCTCAACTCCCATTTATTCTGCATTGGTCATCTCCAGTACATTCCTTCTGCATTTTATCATATAAAAAGACCCAAAGAAATGGCACTGTCTCTTTACAGACAGGTATACAGAAAATTGCCATGTCTTATTCCAAATCTTCTAAAGGACCTCATTTATTTTGAGCTAATTAACAAAAAAAACCCCAAACAAACAAACAAAACAACCAAACCAACTCTACCAACTTCCTGGCTCTATATGTTTCAGTTTGTATCTTCTAACTCTTCACTGAATGAGATGATTCACAGGAGGTCCTTCTCATGCTGTAGAATGGCATCTTTAAAAGCTTCTGAGAGGAACACTCACTGAAAATAGTGACAGGATGAAATGGTGGTATGAACAGACTATCAAGGAAGCTAGGTGATCCAAAACTAATTTTCAACTTCAATTAATATTTCTCTTGATGATTGAGACTGGATGCAAGGATTCTTTTCAGGAAAACATGCTCTGTAATAATGATATCCAAAATGAATGAGCTGGAACACAAAACAAAATCCCCCTAAATACAGATCATTTTAATTCCTTGAGACCAGGGATTTCCTTTCTATCCTCACTCAAAGAAAATGAAGCCTCCATTCTCCACACACACATTTTGAAACCAACCTGTCTTCTTGAAGGCACAGAACTCCTGGTGATAGATAACCAGCAACAAATGAGAACTCCACGTGTTAAAGGTCTGTGTTTTGCTGCCAAGATGGTGTGGCAGGTTCTGAGAGGAGCAGCGTGTGTGATCCTTCCATTAAGGCAGCAGCACTCTCAGAAAGCAGCCATGCAGAGTAGCTGAGCAGAACACCACCAAAGGTCACAGTGGAGATAAAAAAAAAAAAAAAAAAGGGGGGGGGTGGTGG
>VZUI01014679.1:0-30807 GCA_013401135.1 Cettia cetti | reverse complement strand
AAAAAAAAAAAAAAAAAAAAGGGGGGGGGTGGTGTGTGTAAAAAATCATACACCACCCCTAGCATTACCATCAGCATTTTAATTCTCAGAGGGTGTTTGAAACTCCTGCTACAGCATTTGATCTGTGCAGTCTCATTATGCATTTCTAAGAGAAGAATTGTCTTAAAAACTTTATACAATTAAAATAAACTCCAAAACATCTAACAAGTTACGATTTGAATCATGGCTCTCCCTCAAAAACCCAAAGAGGGTATGTAAATGGAAACTTTCAAGGTACAGAATGGTATCGAGAGCAGAACAAATTCAATTCTTCTTGATAACATGCCTTCCTGTCAAAGCTGCAAACAACCCTGTTTAACGAACAAGATGATGGAAAATCAAACTAATGTCAAGAGAGATATAATCAAAATGAAACAATTATATATTAAAACTTTCAAGTAATTCAAAGATTACACATGGGTTATATATAATTTTTTTCATATATAATTGAGCATTTATTTAATTTTAATTTATTCACTGCTTTCCACCAAGAGGAAAAGTGAATGCCTGAATGACTTTCATTTACAAAATAAATACACCACAAAGACAAAATTTTCCTCTTCCTTAATATCTGTCAATTATCATAATCTTATATGTACATTGCTAACAACTAGAGAAAATAAGTCCTTGAAAGAATCATTCTTAAAATTGAAGGAGCCACTTAATCTGGTATTTTTAAGTGGCAGGACCTGTCCCACTGGAAGCAGCAATGTTGTCACTAATCACTGCATTTTACAAGTACCGGACAAGGCTCCTATTCATAAAATATGCTGGATGACATAAAATTTTAACTCTGAACATTATTTTCCCCAAAACTACTACTTCACCATTCACAGGAAAGCAAATAACCCATTGTTAATGCTCACTGCTGGCCAAAAGTGAATGTGCTTTAAGAAACAAAGAAGCCTAGAGTAATTAAAAAGTAATGACTTTTTTCTTTGTGCTCCCTATATAAAAGGAACAGGAGAGAAGATATACTGGACTAGCACCTTTTCCTTGCCATAAACTGATGCAATAGCCAAACATTTAGGAGTAATGTGCTGACCTTCATGCTCACAGTCACTACACTCAATTCCTTATCCCAGAGAAATTGTTAATGTGGTAAATAGCAAGTTTCCTGGCTTACAAATACATCAGCTCGAGTCCCTCTATCACACTCCTTCCTCCTTCCCTCCCCCATCCTCTCTCCATCTGCTGCCCTCCTGGGAAGGGAACGCTACACGTAATGGCTGTGTGCTTTTAAGTCTAATGTGCTGGATATAAGTTAATGCCCAGAACAGTAAGTGGAGACTCTGCTGCAAGGAAGCCTCTGGTGCTGTTTTTTCCCTGTCAACATCCAGAAGAATCTCTGCAGCCCTAATGTCAGCCAGGATGCAAGGAAGAGAGGGTCTGGGAATATGAAATCCACAACCTGTGACAAAAACAAACCTTGAAAGACACTACACAGCATAGTAATTTAAATAACCTTCCAGTAAAAACAAGAAACAGTTGGGATTTTGTCACTCCCCTCAACATAATGATTAAAATTTAGAAAACACACCTGTTATAAAATAGGGCATGTAAAAAATAAGGGCGAGCATCTCTGTCAGTGCAGAGTACACAGGTGAACTCTGTTCAGAAATAAAATGGGCCTGATCCATCAGTTCTGAAGAGGACAATTGTATTTGGGGATTATGAGCTGGCCTGCTCTCCAGCCATCCTCTCTGCCCCACTCTGAGAGCCTCAGCAGCAGCAGCACTGCTCATCCACCAGCACTCTGTGACAGCCAGCAGCAGCAGATCCTGCAGGACACATCCAGCTCGTGTGCTGGGAGACACCTCCGGCTTTATCGAGGTTATGACCGAGCTTTATGGTCAGCTCTTCAGGAGATAAATAAAGTGACTGCCTGCCAGGTACCTAAACTTTATTTTTTGGAATCCAGACTTGCCATTTTCTGCTCCAAACACTTGGTATTATTGCTCCAGGAATGTTACTGGGTGCAAGATTATTCTACCCTAACTTTTTATTTGAAAAAGGCAGCAAAATGAAAACCATTAAATGGAGTCTAGTCACATTTACCACAGGACAGAATTGGTTTGACTTCAGTATTTTAAATGCACACATGTTCACTGTTTTATTTTACATGATCTTAATTTGCTGGATTTTTTTTTTAATATCTTGACCAGTTAACATATTGGTTTATATTGTGGTGGACTTGGCAGTGCTAGATTAATGGTTGGAGTTGATAATCCAGCCTAAACAAATCCATAATTCAGTCACAGCTTCCTCCTAAATTAAAAACAACCACTCAGTAACACAAAACTTGTGTTCTACAATACACCATCTAAAAATTGCAGATCTTAATGGCCCACATCAAAACTGAAAATAAATGGGTAAGACTTGAGTTTCCAAACCCCATCAAACGAGCTGCTTGCATCTTCTGAAATACCTGCAGTGAAATATGTGCATGCATGTATGCAGACAGCCTCTTTTGCACTGCTCTGCATGTTCAGATTACAGAAAAGACCTGAGAGCCACTATCAGGCCCTCTGCAAGCAGAAACGACCCCAATGAAGTCCATAAAACTCCAGCTGCATGTGCCAAGTATGATTCAAACCACTGGAAACAAGAAGTCATTGCTCCAAGGACCAAAACTCACAGCTTGCTGGAAAATCCACTACAGGGACTTGTGAAAACCTGGTGTGAATTATGAAGGGAATGATTTTCCCATGCAAGACCAGGGGGACTCCCTACCCAAGGGCTGGCACTGCCCCCTCCCTGCCAGCACGTGTCACTTGAGGGAGCGCAGGTAATCCCAACACCAGCCTGGGCTGTGCCCTCCCAGCAGTAACTTTACAAGCTCACTGTTCAGAGATGCAAGTTTTAAAGGCATGTCCCTGCCTCACTGTACTTCTGCTGTGCCTAAAAGCATTTATTTTCTCAAGTTACATCATGGCATATTACAGCATTCAAAACCAAACTGTTCAAGTGTTCCTTTGAGAGGGAGACACACTAGCCCTCCATTTCTGAATTTTTTCCATGCATACCAATGTTAGGCAACTGACTCCAAAATTAAGCCACCTCTAGGAGCTCAAGATCAGAAATATAAACTCAAAAAATTACCATGCCAACACTGAGTACAAAAAAATCATTGTCCATGACCAACACTTCTGAAACAGTCTTGCATCATACATAAGCAAGCTTGCATATAGTAATTTAACATATAACATAGACATCTAACCCCACGTTGTTTACAGGGCTTTCCTTTTGCTTATTTGTCCAACAAAAAATCCTAGCAAGAGTTTGTAAAAGAAAAGAGTAGAATGTGTGACAGGTAGCTGGAATAGCCACATGTCACAGGCAAAGGGAACAGGCTCCCTCATCAGTGCTGTCAGGAAAGGCCAGCCTCATCCTGCCACTAGGAGAAAACCACGAGCTAAAAATTCTCCAGTGGGATTTGCAGCGTGGGGCCTGCAAATTTAGTTATTAACTGTTTGGAAATCTATGCTCTAGAAGTTGTTTCACAGGACAGATTGTATCTCACCCTTCAAGCACTAAGTAAAAGCAAGAATCTGCTGCTTCCAAAACAATATCCCTACTGCCCTGATATTTAAAAAAAGAAATTAGCAAGTTTCCAGTGACAGTACAACATCCTGATTGCAACATAAATCCATCTTTTTTGTCAAACTACTTCACAGCAAAGAGTTTCCTCGGTGAGCAGCCTCCCTCCAGCACAAGGTGCAGTGGCAGGAGCCAGTGCTGCAAAAAGCATTCCTGGTCAGATCCCATCACACATCTCCCAAAAGCTAAGAACATATTTGTGTGTCATACATAAACATGGAAGTGCAAGTCAGCTGTGTCTCAGCATGACTGACTGACCACTAAATGAACCCTACAGCTAACACCATAGTGAAGAGTTAGATCATGTAATGAAAATTTCTTTTTATAGTCCTCAGCTACTGAGACAGGGCCTTACAGATACAGTGTTTGTTACCTGAAAGCTTCTCTGTGTGATTAATTCAGCATAAAAGAAACCAAACACACATGAACAGAAAAACCTTGTTTTTTTCTCCCTCTCAGGCTTTACCAACAGCAGCCAGACTGACTCTACAAGGTGTTTTAATAGCACATTTTCATCAGTCTTATTTCTGCATGAAAAGTGAACAAATACCCCCTTCCTTCTATCCCTGCCCATAGGTGAATCCATAAGCACAGCAGTGCCAGCTCCCTATGCTGGCTGCCCCGGTGACCCTCTACTGGTGAGGCTACACAGAGAGAGACCACTGGAAGTGGCTCATTGGAAAAAACAAACAAACAAACCACAAAAACCCACCCACCCATCCAATCAAAACAAAACCCCCACCCCACTACATGGACGTTTCTGACCCAGACTGTTTCAGTGTCGCAGGCCATCCAGCAGCCTCCCAAAGGCTCTGCCAGCTCCTGGGAGGTGGCAGAGCATGTGGCACAGGGGCAGGGAGGAGCAGCTGGGCAGCAAGCAGCAGGTTCAGTGCTGAAGCCTTTCCCTAGAGCAGGGCTCTTCCCCCCTTGCAGCCCTGCAGTAACCCCCAGGCACAGCTTTTCTCATTCAGGCAGCACGTGGGAGCTGCAGAAGGCTGATGCATCTCACTGAGGGACTGATGGATTGATTTTGATAGGCACAGAGACTGCTCTGGCAGCCTGGTCCCACCAGCACAAGAGGGAAAGGTTGAATCACCAATTGAAACCAGACCTGGCTTCTCTCTTAGGGCAGGGCAATGTGGAAAGACAGTAATAATAGGGCAATGGTGACAAAAAAAAATTATTTTAAACCTGTCCTACATTTTTAATAATAATATTGGCACTTTTACAGCATTAGCCTTCCAGGGATGTTAAGCCATTTTTTTAAAGATAGGTTGGTATTATTCCTTTTTACAATGACAAAAAGAAAGGTCAGAAATTTAATCAAATTTTCAAGAGTGCTTAGCATATGATGACTGCACTGTATAAACACAATACGAGGGGCCTAAATTTGAATGTTAATTACAAAACCGTAATTCCTGAACCTTACATCACCACTGTATGAACAGTTTTAGTATGCTCCACATTCCAGCATCCCAAAGAAGCAAAGCTTCTTTAAAAAGCTATTATCATTTAAACATTAAATTTAAGTTTAGAACTTTCATGTCGCTTACATTTTTGCACGAGTAACTTTGAACAATGTAAAATTAGTAAGATGGTAGAGATCCTAACTCTGCACAGGCACCAGTAAGAGAGTTTTCTTAATGATAATTAAAATTGGCACCTTTGCCACACAGCTTCCATTGTTCTGTGGCAGGACCACAAAACAATCAATTCCTGGCCCTCTTCTGCAGTAGGGGACTTTACTTTGGGACAGTTGAAGGATTCTCTCCTCCACTGTGTCCCTCTCTGTATTCAGGGAATCCTCACCAGGCGCTGCAGGGAGAGCTCAGCAGCCTCAGGGCAGCTGCTGAAAGGCTCCTGCTCTTGGCTAAAAGAAAACCAGGTTTGTTTTCCTTCACACACCGGGGTGGGGGGGAAAGGAGACTAAACCTGCACCAAGGTAAGCTGATTGGGAGCCAGGAGCCCAGGAAAAAAATCCCTGTGTTGGAAAGTAACACTCGGGCTCTAAGTGCACTCATTCCAAGTACTCCCGTTTTCACAACCGGAGCTTAAATGTCACTTGATTGTTTCAGAGAGTACTGATTTGTTTTTGTTTGTTTCTTTGGAAAAGTAAGTAGTGAAAGAGAGCTGTATGGTCATAAGCTGTGTATGTTTTTTGTGGGGAAAAAAAAAAAAAAAAAGCGTTATTAATGGCCAGAGCAACAATTTCCAGCAAAACTACAAGTCTGTCACATCAGTAGCAGCTGAAATAGCCTGCCCAGTCACACGAGGTACAGCTGACTGGTGAAAGACTGAATCTCTTATTCTCTCAACAAATAATATTACAGGTACCAGCTCCACTTTTCTGTAAATGTCAAATGAGTTCATATTTTGCTAATTCCAACTCTTTTCCCCTCCCACTAAATATCACACACACATGAAACAAAAATTGAGAATACTGCAAATCAAATGCATGATTTCCCACTAATCTCAGTGGAATTTTATAAAGCCCATTAAATGCAGGATGGTTTCCCCACAGAAACAAAAACCAAACCGAGATCCTCTCTATCAAGGTGAATAGTCTAATAAGATCTCTGGGTCCTAACAATGTACGGTTTCATCAGAGTTGAAAGTTTTTCCTTATATTATCAAATAATCTGTTTTTATTTTGTTATTATATATACACATTTACACACAGACATTTATGTACTTAATTCAACCAGACATATATTTCTACCAATATAAAACTCTGCTTATACTCTTTGTTTGAAAATAAGGATATTCACATGGGGGATTGCTCTAGTGCAGAAAAGGCAGTAAACTTATATAGTTACAGAATGAAAAATGTATCTCTAGGTATGAATAAACTTATTTAGAGGACTTTTGCTCTGGCACAGAAACCTCTATCTTTGCTACTCCCCTACTATTGGATTTAAACCATAACAAAGTGTTAACATGCATTGAAACTACCCTAAAAAGAAGCCAGCAAGCCATGCTGGTGAGACCAGAGGAAACCTAAAGAACTCCTCTAAAAGGTTCAGCCTGTGGCAGCTTGGGCTACAGCGATTTTATCTTCACACAACTCCCTCATCCTCACCAGACAGGCCTGCCCAAAGGGGCATTTTCCATAACAGATACACAAGGTTTATTTCTCTCTTCTCTTCTTTTTTCTCCCCTTCCTGCAAGTAAATGGGGTGTTGTACCCAAACAGGAAGATTTTTCTGTCTGGTTAAAACCTAAGGAAGTAGGTTTTTCATTTGAATTTATCCCCTGGCTGCATCCTACTGCTGCTCACTCGTATTGTTGGTACACTGCTAGCAGCCTCGTACAGAAAATTTTAGAAGTCTAAACTGGTTTGATAAAAAAACAAACAAACAAAAACAAAAAACCCTCAAACACACACTTATACACCTAAGGAGCAAGAAGCACTTCCCTCTTTAAGTCATGATTCTTGACAAAAGAAAACTGAAAGAAGGAAAACTTTCAAAAGAATAATAATCAACATGAAGCACAGGGAAGCATATAACTGTTGTTATTTATTGTTTTGTAGCTGCCCTTAAAAGCAGGGAACTAAGATGATGCAGTTAATTAAAACTAACTGAAAGTAAACATTCATTGGACAAAGCATTCAAATACAAACACTTCATAACAGAAAGTAAGTGAAACTTGTGGGTGGGAGCATTGCTTCAAGATGACAAAATAATATTTAATACTACATCCCTTTATACAAAACAACTGTGCAGCAAAATTTGCCTTTAGAATACCTGTTCAAGCATTAATTAGTAGAGAAATGAAATGAAATAAAATGGCTGGACAAACCGATTTAAAAGTGATACTGACAAAACTGCTGTTGCTGCCAGCCCAAGCAAAGGGAGCTGTAATAAACACACTCATTTACCTGACAGTATGCTTAAACAAACCGACGAAGGAGTGCTGGTATCATAATAAATATAAAGAGAAGAGAACTGTATCCCAGCTGATTGAACTACATGAAAGGCACAAAATAAAAGTGTGAGAAAAAGCCCAAGACATGAACAGGCTAAATACTGCCAGTAGTGCCTTACTCACCAGATTTATGCTGGTGATGTCCATGGACTCTCCTTTACTCTGTGTGAAATCAGTTAGATCCCAAGGACACAGGACCTTGCACATGGCTCAGTGTAGGCCACGAAACCAGTTCTCACCTTTGCACACGAAGATGCACATCCATAAAGAAACTCCTTCTAAAAACAATACTTCCTTTAGCAAAGAACACCGCCCTTAAGCTGCACCCAGCTGCTGAGCTATGGCATGCAGCAGGGTCCTGCAGCAATAGATTGCCCTGCTATTCACATACTTGTCACAAAACTCGGCTCCCATGTTGCTTTACTAATTTCTCTTCATCCCATGATTTTTGAAATAAATTTCTCACTAGAGAATAAAGCCACTTCAAACTCCTTCTTAGGAAAAAAAAAAAACCAAAAAACAAACAAACAAAAAACAAACAAACAAACAAAAAAAAAACCACCTAACAAACCACACACATGCATTACTTTAAAAGACAGCAACAAAGAAAAGCAGACTGTAAAATCAAATCAACCCTGGTGGCAGCAGCAATGTGGCACTAACAGAGATATAAAGGGTAAAAAGATCATGGTTTCTTTGTTAATACTGCTTTTACCAATTTTCTCTCAAGATTTCTCACTTGATGACAACCTCTTTCAGATAAACACACAAAACTTCCACTACAATACATTAAGAAGACAAATAAAGACTCCATCTGAAGCTATCACATAATTCAGTCTCCCCTCCTCAGAAACATTCTACTGTTCTTACATCACACAAGCCCTCAGCACACTCATATCTTCACGTCCTTCCTTTTCTCTACCCACCTGGTAGGATCCCCTCTTTTCTTTCTCAACAGGTTTTCTAAATTCTGTCATTTGCTATCCAGAGCTATACCTGAACTCACCTCCTGAAACTGAACGTTGCTATCTCTGCTTCCACTGTGAATCTGAGACTAATCAATTTCCAATTTTTCGAAATTTTTATCTCCCTTTCATGTGCCACACCCTCCACTGAAACCAAATTTCTGACTTTAGGAAAGTTGCTGTATTTAAGCTAAAAAAAATTTTAAAATACTGTCACTGTACCGTACTTTGACGTTTCAGCTTTTGTTTCAACGACACAGTTTTTCCAAACAAGTACATTTCAACACACCCATCAAGTTATTATCATTTAAGAGATACACTATCCCTTAGAGGAGTGCCTGTCTGTTTGTGAGATTTTTAAACAAAGCATGAACAATTTTTACAGCGTGAAACTCCACACTTAGTCCTAAATTCAGCTCCCACTGAAGTCAATATCAAAAGGAAGGGGTTCTTTAAAACTGCTTTCTAATTTCTTTTTGTTTGCTTTGAATTCATTCTCTTAATAAGATTTATACTTTATGTCAGAAGCACAGTCTGGAGTGCAAAACACGCAACAGAAATTTGCTGATGAAAGGTCTGAATAGTGAATAAAGACATGGAAATGTTTCTAAAATCAAAGTTACATCATCGTGGTAGTAATAAATCAAATGTAATTAATGGAAAGCTTTTCACCTTGAAAAGTGAATGCACGACAGACACTCTTCAGCATCCTTCCTAAAGTTGCCTTTAGGAACATTGTAACCACATGAAATCCTATTAGAAGGTGCTGAACTCCTACATTGTGACTCTTCCGGCAGGCTTCTACATAACAAAAATGCAATGAAGTACCATACAACTTTCCCCCCTTATTATGCAAAATCCTTATCAAATTCAATAGTGTGACATGGTTCAAAATCCTGCCTAACAATGGCCCGCAGGATGTCAAGAGATGTCGGCTTTGTTTTAGTTTCACGTGCTTTTCAGTCTATTAATGCTAGGAGAAAAAGAACCTTCACATAAATAACAGATAAAGATCAAACCCCACTAAACAATGGGAAGGAAATTCAGAGTTGAAACTGGTACTTAGCTCTTTGCTAAGCAAGCAGCCCATTGTACCTGGGTGCCACAATAGCCAGGAATAGCGAGGTGAGTTGAGGGAACGAACCTCCAGCTCCCCACTTCCCATGGTTTCGTTAGTTTGGGCCAGGGCTGTTGTTTGAAAGAGCATTTGCAGTTCTCGGGAGGAACTCCGGGGCAGCCCCCGACTCCTTTGTGCGGCAGGTTGCGAGTGGAACGTGTGCCGCATTCCACATTCCACTCGCAACCAGGAGGACAAAGGATTCACTGATCGGGGGGACAATTAGTCCCAATTAGACCTATTTCGCAGCTGAGCGTAAGCGCTGGGGGAAGGGAGCTTAAATCTTAAAGCAATGGGTCCCTCAGGCGAGTTAAAGCGAGATCAGCAAAGTGACAAGCTTGAGAACATGGGGCGAGTTCCACCGAGGTGGTGGCACGGAGCCTGGGGCACGGCCACCTCCAGGAGAGGAGGGAGCTCGGCTCCTCAGCCCTCGGACACACCGGGGGACAAACCTGAAAACCATTCCAGCCCCCGTGACTAACTAAGCAAATTTCCCAGTTTTGAACCCCGTCCTGGAGCAGCAGTCCTGGGTCTCGGGCACAAGGCAGGCACACAGCAGGCACGCAGGTCGGGAATACTCACATATGCACGTGTGGAGGCTGGAACCGGCTCTGATTGATGTTGTAGTGTGTAAACGCCTGCGTTGGGTTGGAGCTGTACTCATCCACCGTGATGGTAACTTTGCCTTGTGAAGGAATTCCATGAGCCATCCTTCCTCCTTATGGACATGAGCAGCTCACAACTTCCCAAGGCCAGGGGCAGGGTAGGGCATTGTGGTCCGGGCAGCTCCCGATTCCCAGCAGCTCCGCATCAACTCCGTGACCTCTGCCAGGAGAGAAACACAGCACATGCTGCTGTAAGCCATGAGCTGTAAGCACACACAGATCTATTACTCTACGGTCTCCTGATTTCCATTCAGATTTGAGATCTTTTTTTATATTCTTGGTGCACCCATCACCTCTCTCTACGCATTACTATTCACTTTTTTTTTTTAATTACCTCATCATCCGACTCCATCATCATTAGACACATCCAAAGGATGAATGCTTAAAGTAAGGCTTTATCTTCAGGGGGCGGGGGAAGGGGGAATAAAATATCTGTGTTGAAAGCTCCAGTTAAATACTCCCCATTTCATATCCTTTATTTTAAATAATGTCTTGTGTTAATTGCAACCACGAAAACTCAAAAGTGGGCAAATGGCTCCTGAAGAGCAAGTGACTTTCCACAAATATGCACACTTGTTTTCAAGGCGCTGCTGTAGCTTTAGAACATTAAAAACTGAGAGACTTACATGATGTAAAGAACATGTTACAATTGCATAGCAAAAGATACGCCCAAATACCTTTGAATCAAGGTATTTATGTGTCCAGAGAAAGGCGAGTATCTAGGCAATGTTAACAAAATATCCATATTATAGCTCACAGCACTGAAACTGATTTGGATCCACTGTTACCAGACAACAGTGATTTATCTGACTTAAGCACGATTTTATGCATAAATATTTCTGCATAAGATGAAGGAAATGGGCTCTTCCCTCTCTGTGCATCCCTATCTTTCGCTTCTTCAGAGTGCTCTTAAACATATTTTGCATTAGGGCTGGATGTGTACGGCAATACCAGCATAAGCCAAGAGTCAAACACGCTCCCAAACACGCTCCGTTGAGTTTCTCACGCAAAATCTAAGCTTCGATTCCTTCAGTCAATAAACTGAGGATACCTCAGCTGCCTTTCTTTCAGAGGGACTCTGTGAAAATTGATCAGCTGATGTTCCAAGAGTACTTTCAAGATGAGCAACTCTTTAAAAGCCCCGTTTATGAGGCAGATCCTCAGCTGGGACACGCTGCACAAGCTGCAAGGACTTGGATGAGATCACGACACTCAAAACTCATTGATATTCCTCCCTTTAGCTGCCACATGTACTAGTGGACTTCTCATATCTGGAATACATTTTACCAAAGTAAATCAGTGCCTTACTGGGAAGACAAAGAGATGGGAAAGAGAAGAGAATTACTTGAACCCTGAGCATCAAACTAAAGCAATATTTTTCCAGTGCAATTTTCCTGGACTTCTCTAGCTCCCAGATAGAAATGTGTTTGCCATGTGTAACATTAAGCATTTGAAATCTTTGATTTGCATTCAAAATATATTTTTAATACAAAGACTAATTTCCAGTTTGGCATGAAGCATGATGGAAACGCTCTGCAAATGGCAGATGGCCTGCTATAGGCCATTTATTTTACTATTTTACCACCTCAGGCCTGTGTAGGCTTCCATATGTTAGTTGGGTTAAGACATTCTGCAACCTTCATTCCAGTAACTGGATTCTATCCTTCATCTTCTTCAGCATTGGAAGGAAAAAAGTATACTAAAAAAAAAATTAAAAACACCAGAAAACAAAAGAAGACGAAACGAAAGGGTAAAGCACCAAATTAAAAGGCGTCACTAGAGATGGTACAGCATTGTAACTGTGATTACAGCCTGGTCTTCGTCCCCTGTGAGATCTAGTGGACCTCTCGTGAGAACAAGGTGTCAGCAGCAAAAATAAGCAGTGGTGAGCTTTGCTGAAACAAACCTTTGCTGTGCTAGATGCAAAGTAAGATGCTGCAACAACTGCTCACATAATGTAGTGGTTACCACGCCAAGTTTGCAGCTGTTTCCTGAATTTCCTTTACAATTATATTTTAGTGTTGTTTTGCATAACAGTAAAACACAACACCTGCTTCAAACTGCAGTCCTGTTCCAAGCACTGCAGTTCTTTTGCTTGGATAGAAACTACGAAGAGTGCGCAATGCAAGCAGCATAATTGCCCTGTACTGAAAAGTAAATAAAATGAAAACATCTTCCTGCCAGAAAAATGACTGCCATTAATGAGAATGCTGGCCATCAAAGCTCAAAAAAAAAAAAAAAAAAAAAAAAAAAGAGTTTTTCTTTTACACTGCAAGAACTTTAAAGCCTGCATATATTAAGAAGTACTGTGAAAATTACATGTGTGATGTAATTTTTTTCCGCAATTAAAAGCAACAATATAAAACAATACATTAAACAAACAACAAAAATTATGCTTGGGCTTTCAGAAAAGCAAAATGATACTGTTTTCAGCAGCCCAGCATAAGAAAGGTCAGAACATTAAATTTCATATTATAGTTCACTCATGGAAGAAAAATCTAATTTGTTCATGAGAATGAATTATACATAAAGATAATAGGCATTTTTTACAATGTTTGTAACAGTCCATGTTACAGAAAGAAATTACAACTAACTGGTATAAAACAAATGACAAGAGGACACTTAAATAGCTGTATTAAATACTTTAAAGTTGACTCTCAGTAAGATTGTAAGTGTATAAGCTGCAATTGCTTCCCATTGTTCTAATCTTTAATCTTAAAAATAAATCTCTACTTAAATTGAGACAAAGCTGAACAAAGCATCCTTTTAAAATGAAATTCAACAACAAATGCCAGACTGGGGATAAAAAAAATTATAATTTGAAGCTGGCTTCTGTGTCGATTCTCTTAATTTCCATTCCATACTCCATAGAGTACTACAGCTCAACTATCAGAAGTATCTAAATATTACCTTCTTTACTGTGAACGTCTCTGAAGAAAATAGAAGAAGCTGAACACTTCAAAACTTTAAAACAAATTTATCTTAGGCCCAAGATTAAAAAAAAAAAAATGAGAGAGAGAAATTAAAAAAGGCTTCTTCGAATCGCTACCATTCTTCTTTCTCCAACTATTAGCACTACTTGAAGGTTACGCACAGGAGATGAGTACAAAAAAAAAAAAAAAAGTTGGATTTTCCCATCTATCAACTTAAACAACGTGTAGTATCTTCCACGCCTTTGGAGGCAGTTTAAAGTAAGAATGACTATTTTTAAAACCTACATGATGATTTTTTTCAGCATGTTGCGTTTTCCCAGATACAGACTGTTATCCTTTTCCAGCGTGTATCTGTAGCGGTAGCAAGATAGGAGATGTGCCATTGTACACATCTGCTCAGTGTTGCAGGTAAAAACCGACACTTTTTCGGAACAGGGCTGACCCAAACTTAGCTGCAGCTAATTGTAAACCTGTACACTGCCGCCCTGTCAAAAAACTGCCACGAAATCTGCACGGGGAACTAATTTTCAATGTAACGTTACATTGCACGGAGAGCCACTCACACGAGCTCTGCGTGCGTACATCACACGAAGGAACGCGAAGAACCCATTTCCCCAAATAAAATATTTACGCCTTCCTCATCTGAATTTCAAAAATTTGCCTCTAGCTGGGCGAGAGCTGTAGCAGAAAATGCTGAAAGGCAGGAACTGGGAAGGGTTAACCCCGTGTCAACACCTTCTGTTGATACATCCACTATCCCGGCGCTGTTACTCCGACACGGCACGCTGCACCCGCCCGGGGCCGCGCCTCAGCCCCCGGAGCCCCCGGCACTCACGGTGCGCTCCCCGGCCCCGCGGGGATCCGGCAGCGGCCCCACGGTCCCCGAGATGCTGCGCTGCAGTTTGCGGACAACTCCGGGCTCCGGCTACCCATCCAGTCCGGCGGAGGCAGCGGGGGCGGCCCATAGGTAAGGCTCTTATCTTTAAACGTCACCAGCCCCACTTGTGTCTTGTCATAGCACAGTCCTTATCTTTGCAGGTATCAGCACCAGAAAATCACAGAGAATTATGAGTTGGAAGGGACCCTCAAGGATCGAGTCCACTTCCTGACCCTGCACAGGACACCCAGAGTCACACACCACATACTCGAGAGCATTGCCAAATGCTTCTTGAACTCTGTCAGGCTTGGTGCTGTCACCACTTCCCTGAGGAGCCTGTTCCAGTGCCCAAAGCCCACACTCTGGATAAAGAAACTTTTTCTTATATTCAACCTAAACCTCCTGTAACACAAATTCAAGTCATTCCCATGAGTCTTGCCAGTGGACACCACAGAGAAGGGATCTAGGCATGATTGCTGTCATTTTGAAAATACAATAGAAAATCAGCCACTGTAGGATGCCATCCATTCCTTTGGGAGGCGTGGTCTCCAAACTTAGTGAAGCCCAGACCTTGTCAAACACTTACATTTGTCTTAAGGTTTGTCTGCAGTTCAGTTCTGTAGGCTAGATCCACCTCTTTTAACAAGAAATGGGTGTAGTTGGAAACAGAAGAAGAAAGGTGAAAAGACAGGTCCAGGAAATAGCAAAATAAAGGCCACTCACTCCATCCTGCCTTGCTCACTCCACTAGAACAAGTCTTCGGGGATATCTGTGCAGAGTAGCTGCAGCAAGGTTTTGCTGGGGTGCTCAGCTTGGAGTTAAAACACTGCTAGAACACTGCTGGAGTTAGAATATTGCTGGAAACAAGTACTTTAAGAATTTATTGTTTAAAAAGACATTATGGTAAATTATAGCTGAGGTGAATTTCTGAATCTTTATTCCACAAACCCAAAACTCACAATAAAAATGTCCTCTTCAGTATTACCTCTCTCTAATGGGAAGGAAGAGGAATTTCTGTAAGTGTAAGGAACACCTTGCAAGATGCAAGGGTTTTTTTTTTTTTTTTTTTTTTGGCTAATCATTCAATCACTTTATGCACTTAGATGCTTTTTACTCATTTCTGTTTATTTTGATTATCTATGTTTGTTTTGTTTTGTTGTGCTTTTTGCAGTTACTGTACTAAAGATCACCTCAGGCTTTTGCGAGGTAGCTGTTTTTACGAATTACTGTTGTTTTTCATGCAAATGCAAAGAGAAAGACTTGGATCTCAGCTGGCACTCTGTATTTGAATTACCTGTCACCAAATAGGTTTGCTACTAGATGTTTAACACATTGCAAATCAAAGGCAGCAAACCTCTGTCACAGCATGTTTTGAAATAGGTAGAGTTTGGAATAAAATGTGGTTGAAATTTAGCTGAACTTATTAGGAGCATAATTTGTGATAACATGTCAACAGCCACTGTTATTCAGGCCTCATTTGTAGTTCTGAAATTATATGAAAAGATGAGTATTGTGTCTTGAAAATATAGCCAACAAATAGAGGCTAGATTTCAGATAACTAAAGCCTGTGCAGGTTGTGTGTAACCATTAACATCAAGAGGAAAGCAGAACCCTTAGTATTCCTGCATATTCCTGACTGGTTTGTTATAATCCAATTCAAATAATATTATATATTCGATAGTTATAACTGGCTGAGGCTCAGATCTCAATATAATGCGGCTATCAGATCTGATAGCCATATATGCTCACAGAACCAGCCAGCTTGCTGGTTAGTGGGAAAAGGGAGATCTGACTGCAAGAATGGGCAATTAGATTGTAGCTCTTCCATTTTGTAGTTTTTCTACAATAGACACAGGATTAGAAGAAGAGCAAAAAATCCCCAAACCTAATTTCCTTAAAACCTAGGTGTTATAGAAATTTTTGACATCAGGCTTTCTTCTCCATTAGATAGATTTATTGGCACCAATCAATTATGATGCCTGGTAGCTCCAGCCAAGTGCCTGAAAAGAGGGACCATGGAAAAAGAAATCCCTGGGCAAATATACCCTTACAATGTAAGTTCCCTATCTGTCATGTGGCAGTCTGGAGCAGGAGCCATGTTAGGGGCTGTGGTGTTGTCACCCTTCATGGTTTTTTTACCAAGCAATTGCTGTGTGGTTATTTTTACATCCTCTTAGGTTGGTTTCGGTAGGGGTTCCAGCCAGTTCTGTAGTCCATGTCGTAATAGTGTTGTTACAGTTCATGTGCCACAATTTGGGGGCTGTCCACTCTGGCTACTGATTTTTAAATAATAATTAAGCTGCCAACTTTGTCTGTTCTAACTATTATTAATGTTCAGGTTTGGAGCTAACATACATCATACATCTGTGACATATACATAGCCATAGGGTTCAGTTAAAGTTCTACTCACAACATAACCATTCCAGCTACTTATGTCAAGCAAGTACTTAGTTACTTTCAAATCGTATAAAATTTTTAATAAAGTACCACTGAAATAAATAGAAAAAAACACATTTAAAAAATTATTTGTGCCTGCTTATGCAACTTGACTCTCTCCTCAATCTTCTTGTCCTCTTGACAGCCCTTCTAGACTACTGGTGAGACCTGTGAGAGTTTAAGCTATTGGGAGGTGGAATGTTAGGGAAAGGAACCATCAGCTTTAAGGGAAAGGCGTGACAAAGCTATGGAAGGAAAGGGAAAAGGGATCCTGGATCAAATCTAGCAGAGATGACAAATATCTGTCTTCAGATAAAGAACTGATATTTTAAGACCTGTCAGATTAATATTTGAGTCTCTGCCTCCTTCTGGGTGGCCTCTCTCCTCCCCTCTGCTAGTTTTGTCAAAATACTAACAGAATCTCACTGGGGAGAAAAAAAAAAGGGGTTGTTCTGCTTTTCCTGTTCTACAGTGTGTATGGGGGGGATCCTGATGGGTGAAGAATTGTTTCAGTTCCTACTGCAATGACATCACATCTTGCATTAATCAAGGAAATTCAAGTAGGGTTTGCTGAGAAGGCTTTATTAAGCTGTACTAAACCCAGTCAATAATTAAAGTGCTTAACGCAATATGCTAAGGCTATGTTTTCTAATCTAATGAGAACTTTGAGAGTCAAAATGTATCACTGTGTGTCACAGAGTATTATTGCTGGATGCCCTAATTTCAGATCATATTGGTGACTTAAACAACAACTTAATTTTGGGAGCTGATAAACTTCTGCTTTTGGACAGGAAATTGAGAGATTTGGGGATTTACATTCAGTAACCACTCAGGACATGACCGTAAAGAAATTAAATTACATAGAGGTTCGCTTTGAAAGCTCTTCTAAAGAAATTTGCGCAGGTGATCTTGTGTTTGTAATGCTGTTTACAGAGAGGACATTTAGCAGTGCAGATTGGACAAAAAAAGGAGCTGAGCATGGACTAATGGACTATCTTTTCCAGACTGCACAGAGGTATTTCCCTAACTGTCAGTGGATCTGAACACAGGGAAGGACAGACAAGGTTAGGTCATATAAGGAAGGACTCTGCAGTTTCTTTAATACTGCTCTTGTGGCTTGGTACCACACAGCTGCTTCTTCACTAGCCTCTCCAAGCCAGTGGGATGGGGAGGAGAAACGTAAAACCCATGGGTTGAGACAAGGACAGTTTAATAATAGGAAAAAGGAAAAGGAAAATGCGAAAAAAAAAATAGAGGAAAAACTGATGCTCAAATCGATTGCTCACCACCTGTGGACCATCATCAAGCAGCAACTGGCAACTCCCAGCCAACTTCCCTGAGTTTAAATATTGACCATGATGTTCTATAGTATGGAATAACTCTTTGGCCAGGTCAGGTCATCCATCTGTCCTGGCCATGTTCCCCCGCCCACCTGAGATTGTGAAAAGTGCACCTGAGATTCTGAAAAGTCCTTGACTCAGGGTAAGCATTGCTTGGCAACAACCAAAACATCAGTCTGTTGTCAACATTACTCTCATACTGAATCCAAACCACAACTACTAACAAAAATATAAACTCTATCCCAACCAAAACCAACACAGCTGCTTTCCTAGCAGAGGCATGTCTCTGCCCTGATGCTGAAGTCTGAATGTGAGTGACTGAGTTTCACGTGCAGGTAATGGGGTTCCTGCTCTGCCTTCTAAAGGAGTGGAGCAGGTTATGCCTAGGTTTCGGACAACATTCCACTTAAATTGTTACCTTGGACTGTGTTCACGTGTGCCTATTACAGGGCATTAAGGAAAGACTGCCTGTAATGTTCTGGAGCAAGAAAAATGGAAAGAGAAGCACAGTAACAGTACTCATAATTTACATCCTAAAGCCTTCCCCGTTTGGTTTTCCTCTGCTTATATTTAAGTTAGTATTTTTCAATCTTTAGCTCTGCTGCCTCTGTAAAAATGTGTGTCAATAATAGTTCTTTGGCAGAATAAGTAGCTAGCAACCAGTACAGGTTAATATTTCAGTGTTGTTCTGAATATGCTTATACTCAGGTTTATATTCATTTTTTCTGGAGAAAGACAATCAGGGTTCATTTTAAAGATGAGTGCTTCTTTGAGGCTGAAGGAAATGTAATTTCCTATTGAAAAATACTATTGGTACTTGACAGATAATAAGTAAAACCTTATAAAGCCACATGATGTAAATTACTTTCTGAAGACTCTTCAGCCTCCTACTGTGGCAGAAGTAGGGCAAGGGGGATGCTGAATGGAGGCAAATGTGCCTAGAGAGCTTATTAATGCTGTTCTTTGGAAAGAGGATGTGTCAGTCTGCAATACCTGTGGAGGACACTTTGGGAAGGAGCAAGCAGGCTTTCTTGTCACCTGGCTTTTCCAGCGGACGGGTTATAGAGCTTCCCAAACTGTTCCAGTGCTGAAATGTGGGTGGTTGTTTCAGTGTGATCACTTACCCTGGCAGTGAGAAGGTCTTAAGGCAGAGTGTCTCACAGAGACCAGTTTCTCTTTTTCCAGGAAAAAATACCATTTCAGCATATGTGATAAAACAATTTAGTAAGCCAACATTGTTTTGCTTAGTACACATTTAAGGAAGCAGTAGATATCTAAATTCCCTGTTTAATATGAAGAAGATTATTAAGTTGCACTTTATTTCTTACAGCTTTTAACTATACAGCTTTTTCCACTCCAGCTATTAGATCAAATGCTTTGGGGCAGGAATATTAAATTTTGGGTTTTCTTTCACTGGGACAAGTTTTTGGGTTTTTTTTGTTGTTGTTGCTGGTTTTTTGTTGTTTTTTGTTTGTTTGTTTGTTTGTTTGTTTGTTTTTTGGTTTTTTTTAATGTATGATGAGATGAAACCTCTTGAACACTAAAGTTCAAATCAATGAAGGTTGGTAGAATAAAGGCTCTTCATGGAACTTGTCAAAACTGAGTATCTGTAATTACAGCAGGGTTTTAATGCAATAGCAAAATACTGAAATGTTTGAATCACGAGTTTTTTCACAGAGATGGATTCAAGTTCCTTAGGTTTTATGAACAGCTCTCAAAGAAAGAAAAACAAGAATTGAGTAGGTCAGGGAGATACAGCACATACTAGGCTGGAAGAAAAAAAAATTAATTACCTGTATCTTCCTCTTTAGCAAGGATATTTAGCTATTCACATGTGTTTTCCAACTTGAGACAGTTCCTGTGGTTACCTACATTAACAAACAAACAAACAAACAAACAAACACAAGCCTAGTTTGCTCAGAAGCCAGCATCCTCAATGGAAGATGGGGTTAGGGTCTGCACAAAATGTAGTAAATCTGGTCATGTAACATCCCACTGTCCCTTTTCTCCCCAGCAATGTACAGCGGGCTGTGCATCTGCATGTTTTTTGCCGTGCTCTCGGTGAGCTCCTTCGGACAGCAAGCTCGGGGCTCGCACGATGGGAATCCTCTGCCTGCCAAGCTGGAGCCTGACAGAACACCAGCGGCACTCCCGCGCTCCATCTGGCGGGCCCCTGAAATCCCTGCCGCAGCTGGATGCGAGCAGTGACCGAAGAGCCAACATCGGCGCCTTGCTGGCCGAGTATCTCCAGCAAGCCAGAAAAGGTACTGGTTACAGCCTGCTTCTGTCCACTGGCATTCCTGTGGGGCTTCCTAGGAGCTGAGATAACCCTGCCATCGTCTAACGTGAATTCCTAGAGAAGAGAGGATTTAGATTTTGCCTGATTATCCCTGAAGTAGACAGCATTCCAAATGCTCTCTCCCAAACCCCTCCCAAAAAAAAAGGATTTCTTCATAGCAGCCTCTGACTGACAGTCATATAAAGATAACTGGAGAAAATGTCACCTACCTCTTGGGTTATAGTTCAGCTTTTATTTTTAACTATTTTCATTGCTTTAGTATTTTGTATGTTGTATCTCAGATAAAGCAATTACATTTTCTTTAAAGTTTTTCTTTTTCTTAAAATCCTCCCTCCCTCTTTTAAAATTAGAAGAACAGGAAAACATTTCTGAGAATAAATGCAAACCAAATGGCTAGCCTCACCTCAGTCAGACATCCCTGTATGAGAGAAATATTCTGAGTATTGGATTTTTCATATATTTGTTCCCAGAGGAAATTACAATAGCATGAAAGCTTTCAAAATGCAGAATTCATATTTATTAGTGCAATAATTAAAAGCAATGAGAAGTAAAAGCATATTTGCTTCAACACACATTGATTCTTGGTAGGTTTTTGGTCTCGGGCAACCTGGGAACACAATCTTGCAGTTATCTAAAACCTCCGTGGCACTGTGCAACAAGGACATGAAGACTCAGTAGAGCAATGGGATTACAGGGCATTCTTACAATGAGATTTATTAGTCACTTGAGGAAAAAAATTGTATTACATAAGAGAAAGAGGAAAGCTGTCCCTGTTGACACCTTACAGAATATATTTTATGTAGGCAGAAAAGCGTGCCATTGGTGCTACCGGTAAAAATGATGGCTCGAAATCACTGACCACTGAAACTTCCCCAAGAAAACATTTTCCCTTTTGAGCTGTCTCATTTCTGTACTGCTCTGTGCCTCAATAGAGCAGCACCATGGGCAGCCTAATTGCTGTGGCCTTCTGGCTGCCAACCTCAGCGAGAGCCACTAGAGAAATTTTGTTTACTCATGAAAGCTTCACTCCAGCCTTTGCCCTGTTCTACACAGAAAAGACGTCTAAGAAGGAAAGAGGGTTTCAAGAGAAGGCAGTAATTAGGATTAGAATTACCTGCACATACAGACATTCAGAAATTAATTCATGCCCAGCCTCAGACTGTGCTTAGGATAAATTTCACATCATATAAGTAAGAGCTTTCTCCATGTAATGCATTTAACCCTCCCCTCTTGACAGCTTCCCTGCTGACCTCTATGCTAGGCAAAGTCCTATGCTTATCTGTGATGGCTTTCTGCAATTAAGAGATGCCACATCTGGTTTTGTGCATTACATATGCAGCCATACACACTCCTCTGTGTACTCAGAACACAGCCAAATTAGAAGCAACAGAAAAATTAATCCCTTTCAATAGTGCCTGACAGATTTCATCTCATGTTAGCAATTTGCACAATACCCATTACAGATTTTCTTCTAGCTGTTTATGCAATTTAACGGAAAGATAATTCAGATATGAAATTCCACAATTCAGTGCTACACTTAAGGCTGTTATTGAATAAGAATGGTACTGCAGGAGTCTGCAAAGCAGAATCCTCATTGCCTTTCCCCAGCATAGTAATTGTTGCCCACCCACATGGAAACTGAACTCCTGATTCTAGTTTATGTATCCATTATATTCTCTTAAGTATGTGGCTGCCATTTCCAAATTGGTTAACCAGACAAAGCAAAAAAACCCTTTGGATTTAAGATGTCTTTTTATGTAAATATCAATATGAAGGACAATTTCCTGCATATGTGTTACTGACATACATAATTAACTCTAAAAAGAATCTGGAAGCAGATGGTGAGATTCTTGTGATATGACTAGGCTAGCTGGACTATAGTTTGTAGGTGCAGTAGATGGTTACAGGAGAGAAAATTCACAGGAAAACCAGTATTTACTCAATTTATAACATACATATAGTGTTGCTGTCAAAACATTATATTCTCATTTAATGTGAAGCCTCTGGGCAGCACTTCAGAAATCTCTGCAGAACACTCACATCTACTCTATTAGTTACCCATCTAAACCATAATAATCACTAGAAAATTCCATCTAGTGGGAAAGAGTCTGGGCTTTTGTTAGTGTTAGCAGTCACCAGTAGTGGTGTTTGCCCTCATGATTAATAGAAATGCTGGTTTTGTAAAGTATTTCTAGTTAAAAAAGTGAGAGAGCTAAGTTCTCTCAAGGGCTTAGGGGTTGATGGCATGCAGCTGAACTGCTACAATTTTGAATATGTTTGTCATACACTGATTCTCCAGTACCCACATAACAATCTCTAGCAGGCTGAGGAAAGGTAATTAAGGTGCTGTTAGGAAATTTGTGACCCAGGCTTTCAATTATGTTCATCTGCAGGCTTTCAGCTTGAACCTGGAATCATGTAGAAGAGATGCTGTAGCTCTCAAGCCAGTGACAGGCACATTTAATGTCCTCTGAGGAGCCCTTGACTGGCCAGAGAGAAGTGGCACCACTGGCCTTTACAGCCCTCAGGTCATGGCAGGCTCAGAAGTCTCTTAAGCACCAACGTCTGAGTGATGGTTCTGCACTGCCTGAGCCCTGCGTGGTTATTGTGCTAAGGAGCCACTGTCATTACCTTAATTACACTTTTTGAATTATGAATGTGAACTTCATGGGGCTTGAGCATTTAATGATAGACATTCTATTCTAGGGAAAATGATTTTTTTGGTCATTTTGTTCTAGGTAAATGTCTTAAAACTTTTTTTTTTTTAATGTGTGTGTACCTTCAACTCCCTGCAACCATTAACAAAGCAATGCAGTTGCTTTTTGTTTTACTGGATCATGTTCATTATAAAGCATACATGAGGAAGACCTTGGAACATAAGAGCACAGAGTCAACAGAGGTTTCTTCAAAACAGAAGAAACTGAAAACAAAGACATTGTGTAGATTTGGATATATGGGATTTAATTTGGGCTTCTTTTCCTTTTGGATCAAGTATTCTTCAAGCCTCAGTCTGCATTGAATACTAATATATTAAATCTGTCCCTTCCTCACTCAAAGCTTAACTCCATCTAATTATTGTTGTACATCACTTTTGTCTGTTTTCAGGGAGTACAGAGAAAAGTAATTTACCTTTCCCTGTATTTTTTAGTTACATCATGTGATGCTGTGAAAACAGAGGATTGCAACCCGATTTTTTAAAGCAAAACTTCTCCTTGCAAATAGTTTTTTTTTTTCTCTGATGACTTAAGCAAGGCATACAGAAAGGATAAGGCAAGATCAGAAATCAGCATCCAACCCTGCTGTGAAAAGAATTATGAAGGCTTTGGATAAGCTATGAAAAAAATCCCTGACATAGTAAAAAGCCCTGCATAATTTCAGCAATAGATATCTCTAATTGTGAACTCCAGACACAACTTTCTCCATTTCAGGACTATTCCCACTTTTCCACAAAACCTAGGATTCATAACTCTAACTTGCTTGTTACCAAATTTGCACTGTAAGAGCTCCTGTACTTACATTTATGTCTTTTTAAGCAACACGGTGATGCAGTGTCTCAGGCTGGAGCCTGCTCTCAAGAAGAGTTATTTGGCATGTAGAGCAGCTCTCCCAATATGAGCAAGCAAATGTGAGGCTTTAGAGTTTGGACTCGCTCTACTAAAATAGGAAGGAAAAAGGAAAATTCTACCTATATTCCTTCCTGACAGACAAGAACACAATGTGTCTGCAGCAGGAGGCAGAAAATGATCTGTTTATTTTGCACTGAAAAAATCCAAGCCACTGCCAGGACATTACCTATAAGATTTCTATTGCTGTTTTCCCCAATGACAGGACAGTGGTGTTACATGGCCTGTATTAGGTCTATTTCAACAATTGCAGACATCTGCTACTGAGTACAAGCCTGATCAGAACACGGGAAAATGCGTCCACTTACTCTCTGCTCTCCCAAATGCTTTCTTGTTAGGTTCCACTGGAAGATTCTCAGTTATGGGAAACAGGGTACAGAGCATTGGTCCTACTCACAGGATAAATGACAGAGACTACATGGGCTGGATGGATTTTGGACACCGCAGTGCTGAAGAATACGAGTATTCTTCCTGAAGAACACCAAACTATAGCAACAAGGAAAAAAAAATAACACTCCCATGTCTGTATAAAAAGAGATAAATCAATTTTTTGTCCTCTTCAAATCTGTGTTTAAAAGTATTTAAAATCATGTATTTGACATAAGTTTATCTGTAAGACTATACAATGCAATATATACATATGCAGAATTTTCTAGAAAATGTTTTCTTTCTTTTGTGGTTTCTCATACATTGATACTATATTAAAATGATTTTACTTATTGCTCCTTGTCCTGTCACTGCATGTTGCTGGGTGTCTTACTATAAAGACAGGCAGCATAACACCTTCATTTTGCACTGTAAATATATTCCATGGGTTGAATAGTCAGATTATCCGCTTTTCAGAGAAATCTTGTGTCAGTCCCAACAGCTTTGAACTCTAGGGAACTTGTCCAAATACAAACACAGCAGCACAGTACTGCCAGAAAAGACCAGCTATTTTCATGGTGACCCTGTTAGCAAAGGACTGAGCCCACACATTTGCAGTGAACAGCCAACAGTGCTAAAACAGTGAAAAAGATGAACGACACTAACATGTTTCATCACCCTGGCTTATTTGTTTTATGTTGTGAATTCAATGTGAATGTTCTGCTGCTGGCTGCAACTCACAGAATAAACAGAGCATTTCCTGCTGTGTGGTGAGCCAAGCATTCGTTTGGGAGGGGGTGAAGAGAGGTTCCTGAAAGAGCAGAAGGTGATCCTGAGAGGGAGAGGTGTTGGAGCAGTCTAGTCACAGTATTCTTACAGGAAAGAGGTAGCTCCCAAGTATCACAAAGGCTGAGCTGGCCACTGCCCACCGATGTGGAGAGGAGGGATGTTCTGCCCAGCTCTTACCTGGCTCAGAGCAGGGCAGAGGGCCCCAAGTTCAGAGCTGGGCAGTGATCCCAGCTTGTGCAAAACCAGCACCCTGCAGCTCCTGCAGCTCCTGCAGTCACTCCTGTCTGCCTGTGGGCAGGCTGCAAAAAAGTGTTTTACCTGCTCCTCCTCCACCACAGGTAACTAACCTCCCTGCAGCTCCTGGGTCTCCTTCAGCAGCTGGATCTCACATCTAAGGAATGTCCTAAATTGTAAAGGAGTTGATTTTTGCATTTCATAAGTCACAGAGTTTCTCCCAAATGTGTGCCCTAATACAAAAAGGAAAACATTTGTCACATGCAGGAAAACAGGTGCTTGCCAAAGGAAAGAGGCAGAAATTTCTAAAGCAGTTGATAGGCAAACACAAAGTGTGGAAAACAATACACAGAAAATACTTGCACTAAACCAAAACTCTACTAAAACCAACATTGGGAAACAAACCGAAATGGTTGTGCCAAGGGCTGAGCACAAAAACCCTTTGAGGAACTGTTCCCAGCAGCAGCAGGAGAGCAGACAGCACTACAGAATCTGGAGTGAAAGGGAGATTTCAGCAAACAGTAATAGGGTATTTTCTTCTCTAGTAACACTAAATACCTGGAGGGTTTTTTGTTTGTGGATCTCATTCTGAAAACATGGACATGCTTTTCTGCGTTTCTTCCTCTCAAGCTCCTCCCAGTCAATCAGTTTCCAAGCCACCTAGCATGACTTTTTTGGGCTCCTTTCCAAGAATAATGAGTCCTAAATCACCTGAATTCTCTCCTTGGTTTTGGTTATTGCTCACAGCAAAATAGTGCAAAGTGCCCATTTTTTCCAAAACTTTCAAACAAGAGATTAAAACCAACAAATCTATTTTTTAACTGAAAATACAAATACAAAATAAATAAATACAAATAAATCTAATAATACATGTATTTATACATTTGCCACCAAAGTGATTTTTTTTTTTTTTTAAGTAACTTGGGAGAAAACTCAGCTTCTGCTTTGCTATCTTCTAAATTAGTGTCAGGAACATTCAAGCAATCTTTTTAAATGTTTGCATGCCTGGCTTATATGGATGAAGGATGCAATATTGTAATATTGCAGGGGGGCTGGGAGTGGGTGATATTACAAATCAAGCCTTACTACTGCAGAATATTGTCCTTAGGAAAAAAACCAAACCTTTTCGTTTTTCTGCTTTGTTCCATCTCCTACAGGCAGATGTAGACAAAGAATATTCTGTCCCATTACTCTCTTCTGAAGGTCTCTGAAGATGTCTATGAAATGCACAGCCCTCAGTGCAGCCAGGCGATGGGTTTGGCAGCTTTTACATGTTGCTCCACCAGGACAGGGACATCTCTGCCTGACACACAAAAATGGTTTCAGCACCTGACTGACAGAAGTGAGTGTTCAGAATAAAGAATTACAGGGGCAGTTGCAGTAGTTTTGAAGAGGGACTGTGACTCTAGGACACACTGCTTTCCTCGAGGCCAGGGGGTGCTGGCTATTAGCAGCTGGCTACTGGCAGCTCAGCAACATTATCCTCATTATCATAAAAATATCCATCACCCGCTCCTCTTGGAACAGAAGAAATTCCCCAGATGGGAAAGGGTTGTAAAAGCTGCTGAGACACCATTCAGCTCCCAGGTGACCTTGAGGTGCTAATTTGAGCTAAAAAAGGGAGCCAGCAAACCTGGGAAAGTCACGCAGCCTTGGTAGCTGCAACCCCTATCCCATGGCATTAGTGAACTCACTCTCCAGGCTGCTCTGTTTTAACCCAAGGGAAACAGCAGCCTCAGGGATGGAGCCTCTGCAGCTGGGTAGGAGCCCCTTGTATCCAGCAAAGGCTTTGGGCTGAGAAGTGCCCCACTGATTCCAGCACACACAGTAGTGCATTGACACAACCTCCTGGTGCCATCTGGGAGGTGAGATTTCTGGCAATGCCAACTCTCTTGACATTTAATTTAGCTTTATTCAAATTTATCTTTATGAAAGCACATGCACAGGTGCTAAATTTACATTGGCAAAATAGCAAATTAATACCTTTTTGTATTTAATTGTAGTTTATTTTCTCCCAATTTGTTTATTCAGTTTGTTCTGTTCCAGCTTTACTAGCTTTATTTCAAAATAGATGCTGGGCAAATCTCTGTGAATGGAGCAGCTTAATGCAAAGTCCACATAAATTATTTGGGAAAAGCTTGTGGTTCTGCTTTTGCAGAGTTGTGCATACAACAGCTGTGAAGAGGGTGCAAACAGCAAGTGGGAATGAAGGGAAACCCATGCAAGAGAGAGGGAGCATCCATGCCTGGGCAGGGGGCAGCTCTCCCTGGGAGCTGGGCAGCACGTGAGGGAAACCTCAGCAGCACCAGTGCACCTGCCCTGGTATTTCATACAGGAACGTGTGTGGATCCTGCTCTCCTCTCCCCGGCTTTGATGCATCCCCAGCTGCTCCACCCTTGCTGCGTGTGGGCTGGCAACATGCCCCAGCCAGATGTTCCCAGCTGCAGCCCGGCTGTGCACATTTCAGCAAGCCTGACAGCAGACCAGGCACTCCCCTCTCCAAGGCCTGAGCAGAGGAATTTGCGAGTCAAACAAGACGAACGTTTTAATGCCCCAGCAGAGCAGCGAAAGGCTTCTCTGTGTCTTCCATTTTTGTATCCCCTGAGTTAATTAAAATTCCCTTAAAGAAAGAAACTGGCTATGTGCTTGTTAAAGCCTTAATCATGTCTAAGTACCTGTGTCAATTGAACAGCAATTGGATTCGGCACAGCTTGAAATCTGTTTCTGCAGGACAAAAATCTCTGTCATCTTTTAAATACAAGCATTACTAACTTCTCAAGTGTATGCAGTCTTCACATGAAAGCCCACTGCCTACATTATAGCCAAGGACATTGCTTAGCAGCAGTAACTTTCAACCTTTTCCTTTCCATTCTGTGGTTCAGTTGGCTTGTTAAATGAATTAAAGCAGGTCTGAACAGCACCCAGTGTGGTAGCACAACTGAATGAGGCCAATTCTTCACCATGAATAGAAGCCACAGGCAACAGGTTCTGTCTGTACCAAAGGAAGGCAGGACACATCTCACTGGCACTGCTGGACTTTTCAATTCAATGTAGAGTGCTGCCAGTAAATGTGTTCAGGCAGTTGGGAGGAACTCTCAAACCTCTGTGCACAACGGCAGTATGTCATGGTGCCATCCCACGCTTAGGATACATGTAAAAGAAAGAGGGGAAGAGTCCCAAAAGACCTTTTTAGCCAGTCTTGGCTCTCCAAAGAAGGTCCTGTGTTCCAGGATCCATCTATAGCCCAGTCTTAGACACAAACCTCAGCACCTCATCTTCCTCTCCCCTCCAACCCAGCTTTCAGAGGAGGATTACCAGAAGCAAAGGTGCATCCAGAAAAGTTTCTGAGATACTTGAATATTGCAAGGGTGGAGGACAATTTCAACACCCTCTCTTCGGCACATCTCAGAATCAGCTCCCGCCTTCCCCGGTTTGGCACTTGCTTAACTCATCCTGTTCCCAGGCAAAGAGGGTTGGATGCACAGTCTTCTCCTCCCTGGATCCCTCCTGTTAACCATTAGCTTTCCAACCACGAGCTTCCCTCAGGCTCAGAGCTGTGCAGAGAGGAAGGATGAGTGTCTGTACCCACTGACAGTCCCTGGCTGTGGCCCTGGCATAAGCCTCTCTTGAAGCTGGCATAGGGCACTGTATCACACTAATGCAAGCCCTGCACGAGTTTATTTTGGCATTACTGCTGTCACATTTTCTCTCTGTAGCAAGTATGTGATATAAATGCTATTATTTCCCTCTCCACATCTCTCTCTCTCTCTCTCTCTCTCTCTTTCTCTCTCTCTCTCTCTCTTTCCCACACACACACACACATCCTTCTCCTCAATGAGGCTGTCTAATCTTTCTATAAGTTACTGCCTGATTATTCCCTCTTCCAGGGAGCTTTTTCCATTACTTAGCTTTTACCACATGTGTAGGTTTTTGAGCCCCTCACTACCTGATGTTTCATCACTGTAATGTTCCCTCCCACAGTAACCAAGATATTGGCTAACAGCAGACCTTAGTCCTGTCTCTTTTGAAAAGCACAGGATGTTTCCTGCTTATTCTGTACTTTCACATTTTGCTACTATGGGTTTTGTACAGTAATAGGCAGGAGAGTGCAAACACCTCCTCAAAATACAGAAACCATACAACATCCAATTCTACATTCTCACAAATCAAATTTAAAAATCAAAAGGCACATTTGCTTCTCCTTTATCTTTTGACTCAAGTTTCACTGATTTCAGCAAACTTAAAATCTAAGAACTTTTCAACTAGTTCTGTGTCTAAAAATTTTAATAAAACTAAGAATGGCCTCTTATTTTACTTTAACTAAGAGATGAGAGCAAGGGATCAAGGTAGAAGATTTATCACCTGAAAAGAGCAGGAAAAAGTTGACTAGCACATAACAGTGCAACTTTTCTGTTGTTTTATTGATATTAGTGAAGAAAAAATTAAATTTCATCATTCTGTTGTGTTACAATTGCTTTCGCTGGTGGGTGCACAACTCCTACAGGTTATTTAAAGGCTAAATAGTGTAGATTAACCTCTACACTCTAAGTTCTCTTATGGGACTGTTTTCTTCCTACATAAAATCATTCATTAAGTCCATGACTTTTTTTTCAGAATAGACTGTTATTCTATCTACTGGTTTAGAATACATCCAAATAAAAAGATACTTAAATTTACTTGCAATAAGTGCACACATACAACAGCAAACAGAGCTGATGGCATTTTCCTAAAACATTGTAAGTTCATAGAATAAATAGAAGTCTTCAAACACATGCTGTAACTGATCAATATTTTTTTTTCTCAAAAAATATCCTTAGTGTCCATAGCACTACCTCAATAACTACTTCATTCAGAAAAAAACCAACCACCCACCTATCTCTCCTTCCAAAGACTAAAAGACAGTTTCATTTATACAAGAAATAATCAGTGCTAATAATTCAGTATGTTATAAATGCTCAAGCTGCCCAAGTAGCCGATAAAAAAAAACCAAAAAAACCCTCAAAACAAAGTTAAATGTAGCAGCAATTTTAATTGTAGCAATTTAACAGCTTAAATGTATAATAGTAAATGTTACATTTTGTTTCCAATAATAGTGCCTGAGCAAAAAGGACCACACGGGGGTACAGGGCCAGGACTTGGATGCGGCTGAGTACCGATGAGACACCCCAAGATTAACCCTTCTATTTTCTCCGTCTTTGCCCATCACCACCCATTTTCGATTAATAATTTTTCTTATCTCTGCCCATCATCATCTTCATTACACATGCTCCACCATCCTCTTTTAGGTGGTCTCCCCATCTTCGGGGGTTGCAGTGAGTAAGGCTCATCATCTTCCTCATGTGTCCTTTCAATTTTAGATTACACATGCACATTAAGCTTCTATTATATAATCTGATACTATATTTGAATATTAAGGCTATAAATTTCAATTTTCTTGGAGTTTCCCCAAGTTTTACCATGTTCTGAGCAGTAAATCTCATATAATTGACAATTCTCTTGGAGTTCCCCCAAATCTCCAGTCTCTCAGATAAATTTAGCTAGTCTTATCTTGGTTTCTTCCTGTCTTCTGCTCTTCTCTTGAACATCTGCAAAGAAAA
>VZUI01014676.1:0-43372 GCA_013401135.1 Cettia cetti | reverse complement strand
GGCCGCGCGGGGGCGCATTCCCGCCGGGCCGGACGCTCCCCGCGCCGCTCCCGCGTGTCCCGGAAGGCCCCGCGCAGCCCCGCGCCGCGGCCATGGCAGGGCTGTTCCGCACGCTCGGCATCTTCAGCGCCTTCGTGGCCGTGGTGGGAGCCGCCTTTTACCCCATTTATTTCCGGCCGCTGCTGCTGCCGGAGGAGTACAGTGAGTCCCTGCGCGGGGGGAGCTGGCTGGGCCCGGCCATTGCGCTGTCTGTGCCCGGGCTTGGGGGAATGCTGGGACTGCTGCTCCGTGAGTGACTCCCCAGGGGCTTTCTGCTCGTCTAGGAGATAACTGAAAACCGAAATAATAAAGTTCGCTTGAATAAGTATTTCAAGTTATTGGCCAGCACGTGATTAAGAACATCCTTCAGCTGCTGCTTAGAGGATTGAGATGCAGTTGAAGAGATTGAGATCAGAGAGATGGGGCACCTCTCCTGTGCAGAAAGGCTTAGAGAGAGTTGGGGTTTTTCAGCCTAGAGAAGAGAAGGCTTCGGAAAAACCTTGTAGAACACTTGAAGAGAGCTTGTAAGAAAGCTGGGGCAGACTTTTTAGAAGGGCCTGTTGCAGTAAAACTAGAGGTAATGGTTTTAAACTAAACAGTAAATTCAGAGTATGATGGTGATGGTTAACCACTAGAACAGATTGCCCAGAGGAGTGGTGGGTGTCCCATCCCTGGAAACATTCAAGGTCAGGTTGGATAAGGCTCTGAGCAACTTGATCTAGCTGAAGACGTCCCTGCTCAGTGCAGGAGAGGTGGACTAGATGATCTTTAAAGGTCCTTTCCAACCCAGACTGTTCAATGATTCTATGAGCTGTTTGAGTTCTGTTTTCCAGCTGTGATTGAACATCTGCATTAAAACTTGGCAGCCAGTTGTGATGATTTGCTAGAGCTGGTCTCAGTCTGCAGAGTCTCTGAAACTGACTCCTGAGAAAAAACCCACTTTCCTGCCAGAAACACCTGCCAGGAAAACCTGCAAAAGCCCACACCTGACTCTATCCAGGAAGCCCTCGAAGGCACCTGCAGCTCCAGATGTGAAGCCTCAGCGGCTCCAGGCAGGTGCTCCGTAAGGGGAGCACCCATTACTCCTCAACATCTGTGAAATACTGCCAGAGGAAATGGGGGGAAAGTTCTGAGGCAACCAGCCTTGCCCCCTCACTTTAATTTTTTATGAAACTAAGCAAGCTGATAACATGATGATATATGTGGCTAATCTGCCAAGACAGCTGAAGATTTCTAGGAAGGAAAAAGAAAAAAGGGTAACAAAGTCACTGATCTTATTGGAGGGTCTTGCATCAAAGCTCAAGTGAAACTTAACTTACAAGCAAGTTTTTACTCAAGGATGCTATGTTTGTGAAACTTCCCACAATTATGTTTCCTACTCTGTGTTCCCTTTGAAAACTTCATTACTAAATCTTTTTTGCTTATGCTATACTTTCCAAAAATACTATATTAGAAATGTGGCTTGGCAGTAAGGAAAGGACAGAACTAGTGGAGCATGTCCTCGTTTGTACTTGTGAATTATGTGAGTAGATGTTTCCTATCAGTTTAGGGATTTTTAATCTCTATTTAGGACATAAAATGATTGATGCACAATTAGCAAGTGCACAGACTGGTGATGTGGTACATGATTCTAAACTTTATTTATTGCCTGCTGCTGAATCTACCTCTGATATCACCTTTATTCGTTTCCAGTGAGCTTTTCTTGATGCTCATCACTGCAGTATGAGAGGCACAAGCATTTGTTATCACAATACTTGAGGCAAGATTGTGGACTTTCACAATTTTGATGTTTGAACCAAAGTATTTAACCTTTGGGTACAAAGGGTTTTCTGAGTACAGCCTAGTAAGATGTATGACAACTTCCATAGAAGCTCCCACCCTCTATTGGCTTGAGCTGTGGGTGAATACTCAGTATTTCTGTGTTTGGGGATGCTCTGTTCCAAAAGTTGGGTGTTTTGATTAGCATCACATAGTCATCATGCAAAAGGCAAGAATGAATTTTGTTTACCTGGAGTGACATTGAACTATGCAAACATGAAATGCTGTATTTTCTTTCTTCACTCTCATTTTTCTTGTGTATCTGCCAAATTCTATACAAGTCAAGTACATTATCATTCAGAAAGAAGACTTTACTGCACAATTCTCAAACATCTTCAGGAAAGTTCCTAGCAATTTAACAAATAAGATGAAAGCTACTTGGAAAAACTGTATGTAATCAAATTGTTCATACGAACTGTAAATTGTGCACAAAGGAGTTTGACTTAATTTCTTACAGAAATGTTAAAATTTTGTGGGTTTTTAGTACCTCAGTTTGTGGCTTTGCTGTTTCTAGTATTTTCTTGTCTGTATCTACCTTTAAAAAAGACTGTTTCCTCATATGAAACACACAGTTTAGTGTCAGTAATGAAACTTTGAGGGCTTCAGCACAGACCTTTTCCGCATGGATTAACCAGAACAGTGGCTTGACTGCTGCTCTTTGTGACATTTTCACAGATGTCCTGATTTTCTGAATTGTGAGACTATGTTCCTTCCCCATCCTGTGTAGTGGCTCTCCTGTCACCAAGACTGAATCTTCCTTGTTGTCCTTTTTTTGGCTTACCTGTCTTCCAAGTTGTTTGCAGGCCCACAGCAGTCTCCCTATTGACTGTTCTGTGTCCTCTCTGTGTATTTATAATCTCTTACATTTTTGCACTGTTTTCTTTGCCTGACCAATTAACACCCCCTGCTGCTCTACCCAAATGTGTCCCCAGAACTCTCAGATTGGTTCCTGGTTTTGTCCCTGCGTCTCTTCTAATCTAAGTTTCCACTCAAGACTGAATATCCTTCTCCTTCATGTCCTACAGGAAGACTGACCCCTTGCCCAAATCTATTCTGTTCTCCCTTTTGGGTTTTGTGCCTTTTCCTTTGAAATTAGACAGGTCCCTGATATATTTTATCTACTAAAAAGGATGAAATGGAATTACCATGCTCAGTGAACAGAACTGGAGAACCTGGATTTGCTTTTAGTGCTTGTCCCCTTGCAAGGAGAATCAGTTACTGTGATATTACTGCTAGTCTCCAGTAGCATTAGGCTTATACCTAGACAGCCTGATAACATGTAGTGCCAGTTCATTCCCCGTGGGATAGGATAATGAAAAATTTCAGTTTTAAGGTGAGCTTAGTTCTGAGCTTCCTTTGCAAATGCTCACCATGCAGGTTTTTCAAGGCCTCAGAAGTTCAGTGGTGTGGGCAAAAGGTTAATCCACCTGAGCTTTGACTTCCTGCTTCAGAGTACCACTGTGGTGTTCAAGTGTGTAACTGAAACTGGAAGAACTGAGGGGCATTTAGTGAGGGAAAATAGTACAGATTTCTCAATTTCTCTTTGTGGCAGTGGTTGACTCTTTCAAAGAAAAAAGAAAAGCCTAAGACAGGCCCGATGTGTGGGAAAATACCCCTCAGATGCTGAATTTCACAAAGTTTACAAGCAGTCATTTTGTAGGTGCTGTCATGAAATCTGTTTGCAAGATCTTTCAGGGCCTGCAAGTGGGAATCGCCCAAGAGAAAAAAAAAAATCTTTTGACTAGTTTTATGTTGAGCACATGAATGACAGCTTATAAATGTACTAGTCATTCCTTAAGTGCTGGGACCATGGCAGGTGTTTTGACATCTTTATTAAGCAGTTGGCATTGTTTTAAGATGATTATCTTACTGTTTGCAGTCTCTCAAAACAAACTAGCTATTAGTTTCTCAGTGAAGTAGGAATACTATATTTGCATTCTGTAGGTAGATACTCAGTAGAATTTTACTGTGTAGCATCTAGAATCAATAAAATTTTCAAGATTATTTCATTGGGTGCAATCAAGATATCTGGTATTTTCTATTTTTGAGTAGTGTCCTTTCTGTTCTGTTTTACAGAGAAAGAACAGTCAATAAACCGAGCTGGTGTTGTTCAAGAGGATATCCAGCCTGCAGGTACACTTGATTTATGTGTTTGCATCGATTGTTTTAAAGACCTTCTGGAAGTAAGGCCTGAATATTTTTATGGATTTAAATAATGCAGCGAAGAATACATTCAGTGAAAACGTATTTAGTAAACTTGCCATTAAATTATTTTTTTCAGGCTAATTCCTCACTGAAAAATTACGGTTTTAATGAAACTCATCTTAAAATTACTTAACTGGCCAAATAAGTTGCAGAGTTTCTGTTGTCTACACACTTTCTTAAATAGAGGCCAGTTTCCACTTCTGAACCAGCTCAGAGCAAACAAGAACCATGGATAGGCTGAGCTGTAGCTATAAACAGTGTTGTGCCCTAGTTTTGTGGCATACTGAACTCTGCTGAAACACAGTTCATCAGCACTTTGGCAGTGCCTTCTGGCCTCATGGATAGATGGGCCATGCAGAAATTCACTACACATGAAGGAAAATTTGGAATGCAGTGCTAATCATTTTTGGATCCTTGCTGTTGACAGTAGAAGGCTTAGAAAAGCATATGAGAAAAGTAAAATTCAAGTATAGCAGCTATCCTTGATAGTTCTTCATCACGGTAAACAGAGTGGCTGTTCATTATGCAAGGCTGGCATTTCTTGATTAAAGATGTGGGTATGTCTGCCTTGGTGAAATATGTAATATCTGAATATGTTAATGGGTAATGTATTTTTTTTAAAAAAAATCAGCAGCAGGTGAAAATTGAATAGGATTAAAGCTATGAGCTTACTACACACGTTGGTTAGATCATTAGTGCAGGACTTGCGTTCCAGGGAAGTGGGTGAAATACTGAAGAGAAGTAGGAAGGGTATTATAAAATAGAGGTCTTGTAAACCTGTATTTTTTACTAAACATTCAAGAGGACTGGACTAGCTCATTTATCCAAGATGAAGGTACTTAATGACGAGTTCTTCTTAGTGTAAGTTCTCCTTTTCATCCGAATTTAGCTGCTGATAAGTTACAAGATCCATTAGTTGAAAAGTAAGCCTAGACAAATTTCAGCGCTAGGTGCAATTCTAAGTTAATAATCCAACAATATTAGAAAACTTTACCTATGAATGTGATAGATTTTTCCATTATCAGAAGTTTAAGATCAATATGAGGTTTTCTTTCTGTATATTTTTGCAAGTGTAAGCAGAGTTGCAAATTCAGTTCAGACATTGTTGATGTCTTTCATTGCTTAATACAGAAAGCTGAAGTAGCAGACCTGTTTTTTCTCCAACAGTCTAAATTATCAACTGCTGGTATTCTGATATTTGATTTGTAGGGTTGAAAGTGTGGTCGGATCCATTTGGAAGAAAGTAATTGGCGGCTGGGTATATTGCAAAACTGAAGATGAGCATCTTCAGCTGCTTCTTTCACTGAAGTGTGTCTTTGGGTGTCGCTGGAGGAGGATTCTGAATATGCTGTGTGGGCACGTGAGGAGCAACAAAGGCTACTGGTTGGAATTCCAAGAGATAAAAACGTGCTAGTTTTCAGAGAGAATGTGGTTGCAATAGTTCACAGATTGTTAGAAGGCTGAATGATTATTGAATATAGAAATGAAATATTTATTTCCTTGAGAAAAAGAAAAAGGATTTTCTTCGAATCTGTAGACACTTGCAGAGTAAATTATGGGTAGAATAAATCATGCAGACTACTGCAATTTACTCCCCAGTTTGAAAGTTACAACATGGTGAGTGTAAATTTGTACATTAAAATTTTTAAACCAATGTGTACTTTTTTTCATTTTTTTGCAAGTGTGTGTGGAATGTACCTTGGTCACCTGCGAGGTGTCCCCCTGGCCATTCTTACTCTTGCTGCTCCTCAAGGCAAGGGGAGTAAATAGAATGACAGAGTCTTTATGAGTCTGGATAAACACAAGGAGATTTCTTACCAGTTACTTTAGCAGGCAAAACAGACTTAACTTGGAGAAAATTAATGTAGTTAAGATAGTAGAATTATGACACACAGTATTTTAAAGATCATTGCAGGATCCTGTATGTTTTGAAAAATGTATGTGCAGAGTGTTATTCCTAACGTTAGCAGGTGTTTGTCATCTTTTTGGATATCACACACTTTTATTGGGACAACAGATGAAAGACCCCATGTTTACAGTGTTATTTTCCAAACTGCCATTCTGCTGCTTGCTATTCTACTTCTACGTGTCTCTGTCATTATTCTCTCATACACACCTCCTCTGAGTTAGTTTTTATTTAGTCTTCTATTATTACTCTAAGCATTGGAATATTTTCTGGGGGAATGTGGCCACGTTTGATTCCTTTGAGTTCTTAGGTCATTTTGCATGATGGTTGGTGCCAGAGCAAGTGTACTCATTCAGTGTAGGAACCATAGATCGGTTTGGGTTGGGAGGCACCTTAAAGCTCATTTAGTTTCAACCCTGCTGCCATGAGCTGGGACACTTTCCACTAAACCAGGCTGTTCAGAGCTCCATCCAGCTTGGCTTAGAACACTTCCAGGCATCTACATACAGCTTCCCAGAGCTACCTGTTCCACTGCCTAATCACCCTCACAGTGAAGAACTTCTTTCTTATATCTCATCTAAACCCACCCTCTTTCAGTCTGAAGTTTCACTGCACAGAACAGAGCAACACTGTCACAAAGATAATCAGTGTTTGCTGCTAAAATAATAGATCTGAAAAAGAAGTTTTTATAATTTAAACCTTTCTTCAGTGAGTCTGAAGAAATGAGAGAGCCTTGGTTTTTTTGTTTTCTTGAACAAAACATTCATGCATCAGACCAATTCAGCAAAGTTTTTTCATCTAAAATACCTCTTCAGTGAAAATAAAACATTGCTGAAATGCAGATATACCATCTACAACTGACAAGCTGCAAATCAAAGATTTTTCAGAGAATGTGGGAATTTTTCCATTATGCAGCGTCTGTCACTTGATGGCACAAATGCTTTAAAATCATACATCATGGTAGTGTGTAACCATCAGTATAAATGGTGTGACAGAAAATATGAAATTACTTAGTTTGGGGTTAAGAGATAAGACAATCTCTGCTACTTGTTTACTTGGGAAGTTGAGCAATTTGCTGAGTCTGGGTCTTGCTTAGAAAAATGTTAGATGGCTTCTGAACAGTGGCTGCTGGTGGCAGGTGCTGAGCCTTTTGCCTTCCTATTACTTATATGTTGCAAAACATTTGAGTACCTGAACTCAGTTATTTAGCATTTCTAGAACTGTACATGTCTGTTGGTCATGATCACTAATTCCTTCCAGTGCAGAAAAGCTTGGTAAGTGTTGTAATTGCCAATTTGTACAGAATTTACAGCAGTTTATATCATTTGAGTACTACTGAAGGGATGGTGTACATTAATGAGCATCACTTCCCATTCATGTTCCACCTAATAAAGTGGGCTGATGGACCATGACTTTAAAGCATTAGGATAGTGAATGTCTTTTTCAAATTTTTGCTTTTCTGTCTGGATAAAACTGTAAAGTCAACAAGGTGTGTACTGCAATAATTATCCAGAGATTACACTGAAATTTGCTGATTGCTCTGGCATGTGCCACTTGCCTAGAGACTTGCCCCATTCTCATGTGTTAGGTTCTAGTCCTGCAGCTGGCTTTGAGACAATGCTTTGTTCTTTCTGCTCGTGGATGCTTGACTTTAGCCTCTTCTTCCAGGTACCCAGTGGCAAGTGAAGTTCAATGTAGTGAACTGTGCTCTCCAGGACTCTTGTCTTGATCTGGAAGGGAGAATTCTTCACTACTTTCACAACCTCCAACTACTATTAATTTGGTGATTGGGAGGGACTAGGCCTATGTTCTGCAGAGCAACTAAATTTGCTAGTTTTGGTCAAGTTGTTCTGATTGTTTTGATAAAAATGCCTTAGAATATTTTTTAAGTCGCCTCTATGCCGTTACATGAATGCATTTTGCTTATTTATTGTAGCTGGATTATGAACAGCAAATATACCTTCAGCCCTTGAAGGACTGAAGAAAGGTTTTAAGCAGTGGTTTGACATCCCAACAAAAACTGGTTTTACTAGGTTTTGGCCTGTTGCATGCTGATGCTTTGAAATTATTAAGACTTGTTCCATAAAGAGCAAATCTAGCATTTTGGTCTAAACACAGCTTAGTTTTGAAGCACTGCAGATTGTTGATGCAATGAAACCCTCAAGTAAAAACACTTGAGAAGGAGTAAATATGGCAAAAGATATGGGCAAATTCCCAGATTATACACATGTGTGAGAAGGAACAATCTCAACAAATGAGTATAATATTCAGCAAGAAAAATCTCAGGGGATTTTGAAAAAAATCAAGTGGGATTTTTCTTGCTGAATATTATAATAATTTACTGAGATTATTCCAAATGATGAGAAGGAATTTTTTATCTGTGATACAGAGCACAGCAAATAGCCTCCAGTTATCATGAATTTTATTCTTTGTATGCCTTCCTATGAAAAAATAGCCCAGCAGAAGCAATTCTCATGATTTGCTCTTTTCTAAACCAAATTAAAGCATATGTTTTCCCTTCTTCCAGTCTAACAATAATTAACTACTCATTTTCTCTGTATTGTGTACACTTCTACTGACCTTCATGTTAACATGCAGATGCAGCAGTAAATGAAAAACTGTATTGGCTTTTTCTGTTGTGCCACACAACTCAAAAAGTATGTTTGCTAGTGGAAGGAAATTATTCTCCAGCTTCTGAGAAAGTGCTGTGGAATATGCACTGTTTCTATGTGGACAATGTACAACAGGTGAGAGCAAAACACAAAGTTCAGGTCAAAGCTTAGGTTGGACCTGTGGTCCGAGGTCTTTCTCTCCATAGTGCAGACTGTGTGGGCCTTGCAAGAAAAATGGTGCAGTGTTTAAGACACTGTCTTGGAAAATAGGACTGTTGTAGTCAGTTCCATATTCCACCATGCTTTTGTCTGGCAGCAGGTAAGTAACTTAGCCTTTGAGCTTCAGTTCCATCTGTAAAATAGCCAGAAGTAGTGCTCCCCTTCTTTGCAGTTGAAGGTAAATACAGGAGTGTGGGGTTTTTTGATGCTCTAGAAAACTTTTTTTTTTCTTCCTTGTCTGAGAAGTTTTCTTAAAGGTTAGGAAACATGGGTCTGAATTTGTGTGAGAATCAGATATTTTGGTTCCAGGAATTTAAAATGTTTTGAAGAATCTTCTCCAAAAGAAAATAACAATGAAATTTCCCAGATCTTTATACTGCTGAAATACTATGTTCTGAGAATGGAAATTTTATATTTTGGGAGGCAAACAGAAAACTCATCTGTTTTTCACAATACTAATTTTTTTTAAAGAACTGAAAATATGAGTAAGTTGAAATTCAACCCAACATGAATGTTTTGTACAGCTGTACAAAAATGCAGAAGATTGGTCAGCTTTTTTTGGTGGCCCAGGTGCCTCAGCAATTTTTTGAGACTCAGCAATTTTCGATATTTTGAGTTGCTACTTCCCTTATTTTCTGTAACAATGGGTCCTTCCTTCAAACCTTGGCATGACAAAAAACTGAAAGCCTTCTAAGAGTTAGAGGTACTGAGCAGAGGAGGTTGGGGCACAGTGAATGGAGGTGAGAAGGAACTTGAGATATTCCTGGGAAGTGTGTTCCTCCTGTAGCCCCAGAGGAACACTTGGAGGTGGAGCGGTGGATATGAAGAGGAGACAGCGTTCAGTTGAATGGCTCAGGTGTGTGAGGAACATAGGACATAAATCCATTGGCATACATTTGTAGGCTCTGCAGCTTGCAGAGCAAACTGGGATACCTCTTGACCTCTTTTCTGTTTCCTCCCCAGCAGATTGGAAGAAAACCTGTCTAAAGAAAGTTCCTAGGCAAGACAAAGGTTGTCATGAGAGGGAGTATCTGAGGATTATATTGCTGTCCATTCCTCTAGCCTACCTTAAGAGGCCAAACATCAAAGAATCATTTTTGCTGGAAAGGACCTCATGCTGAAAAGTGTCTTTCAAGGTCCCAGGCCACAGGGAAAGGTGCCTTCTATCAGCTTCTTTCCATAATTCAGAATGGTGAGTATCAGCAATGCCAGTCAAGGTAGGGGAGGAAGGTGTTCCCTTTGCTTCGGAAACTCCTGTAGGAGGAGTTCTCAGTGACCCACAAGTGGATGGCTCTGGCACAGGCTAGGAATGTATTATTCTACTCTGAATGAAGAGAAACCACTATGGATATTAACCAGAAGTGTTTGCACCCTTTCCTATTCTATATGAATTTTAGGGTGCCAAGGATTGTGGCAGGCCAGCTCTAGATCCATAACTGCTCACATCTACAGATACAAGGAAGGTTCATACAAGAACTGTAACTTGTACCATTTCTGGCTGAACAGTACCATTAGGAGTCTGAGGCCTGGAAAGCAGCTAGTCTTAGAATCTTCACTGTCTGCTTCTGTCTTCCTCTGGTTCTTAAGATTATCCTGTGAGTAGCTGACATGGGCTTGCTGGATGTTCCATATAACAAAGAATTTCTTATTGTTCAATCCAAACCCCCTTGTTCCACCTAAGAACCTGTGGGACATTTCTACTCCTTGCATTTCCTGTATGTTTTTAACATGGGTTGTATGATTTTGTGGCCTCTGCTGCCTGCCTCCCTGCCTACCTCTCTGTACTTCTGGATCAAAGCAACAATGCCAGCAACACCACTAAATGAAGGAGCCTGTAAGGAGCTGTGAGGATCTGAAGGACACATTCCCACACTTGAAGTCTGGCAATCCGTGCAATATGTCTCAGATTTCCTCCTGGTTGCTTTCAGTTGACAAGCTTTTGGTTCATTCCAAAAACTAGTTATTCCTTCTTGTACTTAACAGTTAAATTTTGTCCCATAGCTACCATTCCAACTATTCTTTTGCTTTGACATTGTTTCTCAAGTTGTTTATCAAAAATTTTTATTAGTATACTTAGATTTTTGTGCCAAACAATTATGTTAAATTTGTCCTGGGACAAATGAGGAATGCCGTATAGGCCAACAACTTCCCCTTTGTCATTTCCTCTTTTAGCTGCTTTCTTGGCTTATAGTTCTTGCTGCTACTAATTGTTTCCCATGTGACATCATCCCAAGTGCTTTGCTAAAGTCCAGAGGGAATATATCCCCTGAATTTTTGTCAGGTTGACAAGCTGGTTACCTGATTAGGTAGTACAGTTAATACTCTGACATATTCTACATTGGGACTTTTTACTGTCCCCACTTTTCTTTATGTCACAGTTTGCTATGATTCTTGTGCACTTTTCTGGAAAGAAGAACAGGTAGATGTTTTCCAAAGAAGTACTTGAACATTCTCATACTCCATCTGGATGCATCATGATGCACATAAAATTAACCATTCTGTTAGAAGTACCTAAACATCAGAGAGTGACTTGCCTCCTCAGTCCAGGCAGGAAGGAAAGATGTTTGCTATCAGTTTGTTTCAAAAGCTCAGAAGTTAATAATCATTCTGTCTTTTGTCACTGATTATTGACTCAGAAGAACCAGGTTTGGCTAATAGAAAGTTGCCATAAACAGTATAAAAACACAAGGATGGATTTATTTAGTCAGAGAACCCATCACTCTTCAGACTTGGAGAAGAGGAAAAGCAGTGAGCAAGTCCAATTGGCAAAGTGGGATTAAGTGAATTGTCATGTCTGCATTCACTAGCAAAATTTTTTAGGGGGGGTGCAAAAGCATTCACACCCATTCTGGTTTCCACAGGTCATTGGGTGCCTGTTGCTTAGAAAGGCTCCTAGCAAGGCAGGCATGACAACCAGATAATGACCGCTTTGAAGAACGTAAGAAGTTTCCCTTAGCTTCAATCTTTTGGAATCACAGAAGAGATACAGATAAAGGTAAAAATATAATTTTTCAAGTGTGCCACCAGTTTCAGTTGAATGATGCTGATGGCAGTTTGTGATTAATTTGTGAAGTGTCACATCCTTTGGGAACGACTTGGATTATGGTCTGTATGCCCTGTTGATCCTACAAACTCTAAGGATGTCTTTATCTTTCATGCCCTATTTGCCATCATGTACTCTGCCTGTCCTTTTTCAGGAATCTACCTGTGATGGCATGGTCTACATAAAGTTCTGATCATCTCTAAGTCTCAGAAGAGCAAAAGATGTTTTGTTCCTATTATTTTCTGTCTTCCAAGATGAAATAAGTTGGCATGCAACTCTCTGTTGAAGCCATGAATCTTCACAACCAGGTTCTAATTATAGCCCTAAATCTGGAAAATTTCTCATCTGCTAGATGATTTTTTCTACCTATGTTTGCAGGCAGACAGTGCCAGTACCAGAAGTGTCCATGTTAACTATTCTGCTGGTAGTACAGAAATGCATAGCCAAAAAACCAGTTGCATTCCAATGAGACATTTAGGACTGCCTTGCTTAGGAACATGGCTCTTAGGGCAAATGTCTACAACAGATAAGAGGCTTCAGTCACTTAATTTTTTCAGGATTCAGCAATTTTGGCTCCCCTGCAGTTTTTGAGATAAAGCAAGGAAAAAATGGAAGTTCCTATTTACAGTATAGCAATCTTCACTCTGTCCTGAAATAGATCCCAAGCAGGGCTATCAGATCCCAACTATCTGAAAATAACTTCTGATATTTTCAAGACTGTGTTCTGAGTAAATAGCGTCCTTTGTGTATGAAATGCTTATGAAATCGTACCTCTCCTCTGTACAAGAGCTATGATAATATTTATGTCTGCTTTGCTAATTTTACCTGGATGGACACAGGAGTCATACCCTGTGTTCTCTAGTGCTAGTTAATGTGTTGACCATCCTGTTACCATTAAACTTCTCTTCCTGAAACACAGCCCTTAAAATCATCTGCATATTCCAAGTGTGTATTCTTTATGGACAGCTTCTTATGACTATTTCTGTGTTGAATGCTAGCTGTTATGTTGGAAGTCTTCCTCATCAAGCTTATGGCTTTACCATCTTCTATCATTGTAGAAAACATCACAGTGATACTTCATATACAATAAGGAATATATACACTTATATTTGCAGCTTCTGGATATCTGGGGAAATACTATGTTTAGTACAGCGTTGCTGTATATTTGCTGTTGTAGAAAGTGACAGGGAGTTTCTAAAGAGGAATTATGCACAGGAAAGGATATCCTTGCCTCACGTGAAGTGAAAGCATAATTCCACATCTTCTCTGAGTGTTTGGCATCTATCCAGTGTTTTTCCACTGTTTGCATTTCACTGATTGGAAGGGTCATCAAGAATCTCTGTCAGGATTATGTGAATTCTAATTGAACCCTCAATCCCAAATCTGATGTCTTTCCATTGTTTCTTCACAGATGTGCTGTCTCAAAAGCAGTCATATCGCAAAGTCACAGACTATATACTGGAAATGACACTTGGAGGTCATCTAATCCAATTCCCTGCTCAAAGCAGGGTTAACTCCAGAGTCAGAGCAAGGTGTTAAGCATTACTTGGTGTGAAGATGTCTCAGGATTTTGTGCTGTCTTGTAGCTAGTTCCTCAATCTTAGATAAGTCAGTACACAAGATCATTATCTCTGGGAACACTGCAGAATCGGTACCTACTTGTCTGAAGTGTCAGTGAAAGTATCATCATGTGTGTTGGTGCAAAGCTTGTTAGAATATACCAGGGACTATGGTATTGGTATCTCTGGACTTAACATGCTTGCCGTGGGGAGAAAACATCCTTACAGTGATTCAAGGATTCACCTTTGTCCCTTTTCTGTGTATTACTTAGATGACATAATAAACAAGTGCTAGAGTTAAGTCTGTATTCTCTCTTGAGGGCACCAACACTGGGATCTGGATGCCAGTGACTGGATTCATGTGTCTTGCCGGGAGGCTTTATTCAGCCTGCAGTGTTTTTAAGGAAGTGGAACGCCTGTTCAGTGAACACTCATTCAAAGCAAAGAAAATCTAGGGAGTTCTATTTACTTTTCACACTGCAGAGGAAAGAATGGGCTCCTAGTGAAAGTATTGATGCAACTGGCTTTCAAAGAGGTGTTTGAAGAGGGGAGATGAGGAGCTATTTCTGGGTGAGCTGGTCAGCCATACTCCCTTTTAAAGCCTCACTGGAAGAAGGGCTTTGGCAGTGGGAAGGCAACCATGCAGTGGAGCATGAGTGGTAGTCACATCTCTCTCCACCCAGCAAGGCAAGAGCCACGGTCATGTTTGTGCAAACTCACCAGCAAAGGAACGGGGGCTGCTCAGCCCAGTCCAGTCCAGTCCATAACAAGAAGAGAATCATCCCTCCAGTATACCTCTAACAGTCCACACCGTATTGCTCTTCAGCCTAGTCAATGTTTCTCGTTCTCTAAAGAAGGGCTACTAACATTTGGAAACTCTCTACACACAAGGTCTTTCCAAACACTCCTCTCTCGTTTCCCTTGGACTGGAAATCATTTTAGATGTGCCAGCTGGGACTCAGACCCTGGGCTGATTCCAGCACCTGTGCCTGGTTTTATGTCAAAGTGAGCTGGCTGAGCCTGTGGGACATTACAGTGTGCCCTGATGTAGGTGGTGCTTGGAAAGGTGCTGCTGGACTTCTGCAAGGAGGTGGAAAGCAGCAGTGTCAGAGCTGAGTGGTGGCAAAGCAGTGATTTCCAGTTCCTTCTGATGTTTATTTCCTGGTGAGTGTGTGACATGTTTAAGAACTTTTTTAATGCTTTTGGTAGTAGCAAGAAGCAAAACACTAGTTGCTTTGCATGTTTCTTTTGTCTTGAATTTTAGTATGTCTGCTGCTAAATATATAGTTAACCGTGCACTCCAGAGAAACCCCCAAAACAGGGACTAGACTGCTGGATAGTTTCCTACTCCTAAGTGTCTTGATGTAGAGTGAAGCTTCTCACTTAGCATTTTCGGGACTGCTTTTTCCAGTGAAACGTATTTTCTTTTGATATAAAATGTATAGTTCAGTCTCTAGAGAAACCTGTCCTTGTATTCTTCCTTTGTATTCTTCTTGTGCATTATTACTGAACCAAAAAAGTGAAACAAAACTTCCAAATCAAAGCAGTAACCTCAGTTCACAGCTGAAGAACAAAGTTCTTCTTCACAGGAGGAAGTTAAAAGGGAGGACAAATTGTATTTAGTTCTGTTGTGTAACTAAGAAAATTCTTTCAGAGAACAGTGCTGTGTTTCCCCCCTCAAAGGTACTGTATGTAACTAACCTAATTAATTATACAGTTATTCACAATGAGGAACAAGGATGTTTCATTCACCTTGTTTAACAAAAAGGAAAAAAAGTCAAGTGCAATGCAAATAAGAATTGAGGATTGTTTCTGAATACTGAAAATGGGGCAGAGATGGGAAGTTATGGGATAAGGATTGTTTCATGTACATTGATGGCAACAGTGAAAGAAAGAATAAATTGTTTATTTTTAGTCATCATTTTAGCGTTCATTTAGGGCCTAGTTTATATTCAAAGTTCTTGCCAAACAATTGTTCTTGCCAGTTTCAGAATTATTTATCAGCTTGGATTGACAAAATAAGCTTTGGGCCCATGATGCAAGTCAGATGTCTAAATCTGGTTTTCCATAGGGAACAGAGTGGGATTTCCCAGCCTAATAAGCCAGAACTTGGTCTGTCAAAGGTGTTTTTCATGAGGGACTAGAGAATTAATGAAGTGTGACTCTTGTCTGTGGAGGCTGTTTGTGAGACCAGTACTACTCTGTAGCCACTAAAAGTGGGCCAGCATCCTTTCAGTGTCTTTCTTCAGCAAGGCTGCCTCTTTCACAGCTGTCTGCTATGGCTCCTTTTCTAGCTGCTTCCACATGACCAGCTGCTCTCAGGGGGTCCTCCCAGCACAACTGGGTTGAAGCTCAGTGTTGTGCATCCTCTCAGGAGAGAGGAATTCTGAGCTATTGGGAGCTATATTTCTCTGGGTGGGTCTTCATGCATGGAGAGTTGTGCATGAATTCACAAGCCCAGGCAGAGTTGGCATCTGTTTTCTCAGGTGTAAATACTGGCCTTTCTTCTACTACTCAGTGTTTTATAGGCTGAAGAATTGAAGTACTCTTAAGTGGTGCTACTTGTCCCATGCAGATGAGGAATTATTGAGGAAGTCAATAACTGAGCTTAGATACAGGGCTCTCAAAACACCTGCTCTTCAGGAAACCAACCTGCACTGCAAGCAGTTCTGGGGACTGCCTCATCTCTGCACTGTCCCAAGTGACATCTTAGCTATCAGCTGTTTGCTTCCCCTGATGTCTAGTGCAACTGTGCCAAGTGGTTGTGTGCCTGTGAGGGACCTCTCAGCAGGCTTGTGAGGCTTGGGGAACTTGGAGAGGTAGCCTTCAGGACCTGTCTTCAGTGGGTTTTCCTTGCAGATACTTCTGGACATTGACAGTATTTCTTTTACCTCAGTCCCTAGGTAACTGAGGTGTTGGATGTTACATGCTTCAGCTGAAAAATCTCTTGGTCCTTTTTGTGACCTCTAGGGATGTCATCTAGAAATGCTGGATCCCAGCTTACACTGTAATTGTAAGGCTCTGCAAGCACTTGCACCAAGGCACTGTTGAAGGTTTTTTTGGGTTTTTTTGTTTTGGGCTTGGTGGGGGTTTTTTTGCATTATGGAGTTTGGACTCGAGTGATTTCTGAAACATTTGACCATCCCTTTAAGGTAAAACTCATCCTGAAATATACTTCTGGGAGGAAGCTAAGCAAACCTTTTGTGATGATCCTCAGAGTAGTGCATGTAAATCCATCACTTGGTTTACCAGCAGGTCTAGATCTACTGCCAATGATTTCCTTCCCTGGCTGCTATAGAATTTATATATTTAAATGTAGTCATAATTGCTTATCATATTTATCCCCTGTGTTGAATGAGCCTCAGTGGGAATGGGATGCTGTTCCCTCTCCTCCTTTACAGTCTATTCCCTGCTGTGGCCAGTTTATTCTTACAGTTTCCTGGGTAATTAGGGTCATAGCTCATCAAAACAGAGGTTGCACCTGTGCTTCCTGAAGACAATGCTGAGCTCTGCTTGCTGAAGAAGATTGCTCATCATTCTCTGTAGTGTTGTGACAATAACTCCTCTCTGAACTTGGATGGCTGGGCTGAGATAGACATGCTGATAGTCCTGTTTCTGCTTACAATCTACAAGACCCAGAAGTCCTTTGAGCAGGAGACTTGTGTGCCTTGCAGGAAATATTGTTGCATACTGGGTATCTGCCTAAGAAGACTGTCAGAGGCTTGCTGGGGTCACATGGAGAGAGGATGGCTGTGTGTAGGATCTCATGGTGAGTCAGCTTGCAGGTATATTGGGTTACCTGGTGGGGAAGCTTGCTGCCAGAGTATTTGATGGTCTTCCCTTGGCTGCAGTTTTTCTCTAGGCACATCTGATTAAACCTGCAACAGTACTAGTGCAGGCACTGCCCTTGAAGAACATGATGAGAGCAAGGCATGTGCTAAAAGAGAGAAATCCAGCAAGTCTTCCTCCTAGGGTAGTGTGAAAGGTCTCAAGTCAACCCAAACTTTATCTTTTCCCTTTAGACATCAGCCTGTTTCTCAAAGGAATAGACCCACTTCAGAAGGATGGATTCACTGCCTGCAGAGAAGAAAAATATAAGGTCTTTAGGGAACTAACTTGCTATCTAACTATTTATTAAACTTACTTTAAAATCTATTTTAAATACTTACTTTAAAAATCTGTAAGGTGGCCTGGTAACCTTGTGATGACCTTACTGAGCTGCAGTGTATATGGCTGCCTTGTGACACGCGTTCTGCAGGCTGCTATCTTCTAGCATTAATTTACCTTGGCCCACTTCAGAACAAAAGAAGGCATATTTATTTAATTTTTCAAAGTTAACAAACTAGTGTTACTCAATAGACTGCCCTAGTATTTCTTTTGAAAAGAATACATTTTTCTCTTTGTTATTTCCATTTCTGCCATGCTAAATAATTGGCCTCAGGCTCCAGTTCGGTAGAGCACTTATGTGCTTGGTACCCTCAGTAGCACTTATGCATGCGTTTAAATTTAGAATTGATAACCTAAGAATTGGCTGAATTGTAGCCTCAGTGGTAACGCTTTTAATTGCAGTGTAAATGCTTTTAATTGCAGTATAAATCCCATCTTCCCAATGGCCAGTAGATGGGGCAAGTAGGCCTCCTTATTGTTATGGTCAAATTTTTTGGGGTTTTTTTTTCAATGCAAGGTTAAAATGTAGCTGTTGTTGGCTCTTAGTTCAACAGTCTAGTTTGAAAGCTCTTTACCTTTGTACTGTAAGGGTAAATTACGAACTTTGACGTAACTGCACTATTTTCTTTACAAACATGTGTCGTAAACAATCGTTCTGTTCCTTGAAATTCTGAGATTTAAAATTGTGTTCCTTTCTTTACACAGGGATGAAAGCAATTTTTTTTAAGGTTTTGTTGTGCAAAGATATGGAAATGTGTGTTCCCTCCCCTAAACTAGCCAATAGTTAGGTGTTTACAACATTCATGGGGATGCAAAGGATCCAAGTTTTAGTCCCTGATAGTCTTCCATGTACCTGTAGAGTGTACCAATGACAAGATCACCTTATTTGCCTTTTGGTAATCAATTCTCTTCTGCAAAAGCTGTTGTCACTTTTACACATTTATTGATGGAGCAGTCTTGTACAGACTACATGTGGCCATGGTTGCTGGCCACGTTTGCTCTCTGCCCACGCTTCTTGCTTCCTGTTAACACTTCATGTTATGTATTTACCTAAAGACAGGGTCATACTCTGAATACTGCCTGTTAAAAGGAGTAAGAGCTTTTTCTTGAACACATAGGTACACATAGGAATAGAGAGTCCTCAGATTCCCTTTGGCCACAATCACACTTCTGTTTGTTGTTCATCACATCAGCTCCTTAAGTGTGCTCTGCTTTGTCCCCACTTTATGGAGCACAGCTTGGTAGTGTGAATCCTGGAGCAGACTGTTCTTAAAGGCAGTGTGGTGCAGGTGCAAAAGCTGTTTTCTGCATTACACTGAAGCAAACAAATCCTCTGGTGCAGAGCCCAGGGAAGCTTCTGCTTTTTACATAGACCTGATATGGTTTGCCTAGTTGAGTGTAGCTTTCCCATGTGGAAGCAGCTCCTACTGTTCACCCTTGAATAAAAGGTAGTGATATTTCTATTCTGTTTATTTTAGAGTGGGGCAAGCTTGCCTGAGATAGTTTGGTGGGGGGGATGAAGAAACCTGTATCAATACTAAACTGGTCAAACAAAACCAGCATGTGAAAATAAAATAAAACCGTTTGGCTAAATATTAAAGAAACCAAACAATCATCAACCCCCAGCTCTTTCTCCTCAAACTTTTGAAAGCTGAAATGGAGAAATAGGTGTGAGCCTTCCTTCTCAGATACATAGGGAGACCCTCAGCTGCTGGGCTTTAGTTTAGGACAGCGGTCTGTGAATGCCACCATCTGTCATTATCTGTGATATCCAAAACTTCTCTGAGTGGGATGGAGCACAGAGGAAATCCTGGCTGGATTGGCATGAATTTCTGTTCTTTCTTGAAGCTGTTGCAGGGTTAAATCTAAGATGGGTAATACTGAGTGCAGAGGGGTGTACAAGGCTTAAGCTGCCGTAAACTGAGCTCTTTTGCAATTAAAGTAACAAACTCTACAGACATCTAAACCACTAAGACTGACTCACCTTCTCCCTAAGTGCATTATACAGAATCTAGGCATTACCTTAACCTGTTCCATATTTTGAAGGAGCAATGTGTGTTGTTTATTTCAAAGTTTGCTCCAGCTTCTCTCTCTTTTGCAGCTTCAGGATGCCCTCAGACCTCATCTCTAACACTGCCCCTTATGTGGTGAGCAGCATGATTCAGACAGGACTTCTTGCAGCCAAATGCCCACAGCCTGCTTTCTTTACTTTCCATTTAGTCCTCTGCCAGTCCTACAGCAAAAATTCCTTTGACTTCTGCCATATCTACCTTTGCCTTTGAATATTTTTATTGGCTTACTGTGTTTTGAATGAAATGTGAATTCCTCAGTGCTTTTCTAGCCAGTGTTTGTATTTTATTCATTGTGTATGTCTTGACTGTCCAGCACCCTTTGACTTCCTTGTGGTCTTCCACTATTTATGATTTTCTTCATATCCTTCCCTGTTACCAAAGAGATGTTCTCCTCATAAGATAAGCAGTGTTACGAACTCTCAAAACCTCTGCTTCCATTCTACCCTGAAGAGCTGGTCATTTCTCTCTAAATTTTCTGGTTTGTGATATGGAAAGAACTGCTTTAAAATAAACATATTGCTCCTGGGGCAGGTATAAAACATGGCTCAGACTGCACAGGGTCCTCAGGAACATGGGTTTTGACACAAATACCTCATGAGGCAGCTGGAAACACCTACAGCATACAGTGTTTCAGAATAAACCAACTGTTCAGTGACATGCTGGCCTCTGAGGAAAGCTATGCATGCTGTTAGCCAGAGGTATCTCACGAGGACTGAGTCCGTCTGCTATTTGGCTCCTTGCAGACAGCAGCTGTTCCACAAGAAGGTGAAACATGCAGAAAATGACTGCATTTACTTGAAGCAAATCAGAGCTCAAGCAAAGGCAGTGGTCCAGCCAAGTATGTTTACCATTCTGGGAATGCTTTTATGCTGATGCAGATCTTTCACCCAAAATCTCTGAACATTTTGAGAACATTAAGACATAGGCTAATGCCTGTGTTTGCAGGTGTATTTGAGCCAGGTTTTGGATGCTGTTGTCCATATAGCCTACACTGAGTTTGGTACTGCTCTGGCTGCTTGGACAACCATTTCCTTAACTGCATAGATGGTTTCTGCAGCTGTTGCCAAGCTCATGCTGATGCAGTTACATTGGTAACAGGACCTGAGCAGGTCACTGGATGGCTAGCTCACATGAGCTGTGGTCACTTGAATATAAAAATACATTTGTCCTATATTTAGGAAGCAAGAAGATCTGTGACCTGGACTGAAGACAAAAGATCAGTCCCAAAGATACATTTCTCTTTTCCACTGCTGCTTTTGAGGGGAGAGAAATAAGAAAAGTGAAATATTGTGTAGATCGTCACTAGTGAGAATAGGTTCAGGCTAGGCCATGCCATGTCCAGCTGCTGAGTGAATGTTCAGATAATGTCTAGAGCAGGAAAATGTCCTGTGACCCAGAAGGGAGAGAAGTAGTCTCTTCATGTGTGTGCATATTTTCCTCATGGACCAGCAGATACATCTTTGGATGCTTCTTTTGAGATGCAGAGGGCACTTGTTAATCTGCAATGGCATACAGAAAAGAGCTGTATCTTTAGCCAACAGAAGGGTGTCAATGCAAGGATTAAATGTTGTTTTTCTAGAAAAGAATATGCTCCTAAATATGTATCACCTGCTTCTGAGTATGTTCCAGGAGGTTGGCAATGAGTTAAGAGCCAGAAGAACTGTGCTGCACTGAGCTACTTCCAGCAGAGCCCTGGAGGCTGATAGCTCCAGAGTGATTGGAGGATGGCTCTTCCTTGCCAAACTATCCCCAGACAACTGGGGTGAGTGGCTCCTCTCTGATGGTCTGGTGGTCCTCTACTTATTTTTCCTCAGCATGCCAAAGGGGACAATCTCTAAAAATTCTTGGAATAGACAACCAGTTCCTTCCAACTTCCTCACCTTTTACTGAGAAACTTGCTTGTTCCCTTCTTGTTTGCTTAGCTCACTCCTGGTGGTTTTCTTCAGACATTTCTCTCAGATGACCTTGCTAGAACCACAGTGAAATTGAAGGCACTACCCGTGTTCTACTCTTGGTCCCTTAACTACAAAATGTTTTCATTTTGTGGAGAGGGTTTTTTCCTCTCTTTCATTCTCTCTGCTCCTTGGCTTCCCGCAGTGACAGCCCTATCTGTTTGATTTGAGAGAAGCTTTGCATGTGCTATGAGTGGCTCCTTCTGCTAACAATTTGTCCTCTGGAGCCTGTTGCTGCACAGTATAAATAAATTTCACTGTTTAGTACTTTCCCATTTTGTTCCCCTGCTGCTGGCAGTGAGTTGACCTACCCTGTTTTGTTTTTCAAATTTATCTTTCTTTGCCCTTCTTATATGAGACAAAGTCACAAGATTAAATTAACAAGGATGCACTATTGATGCATACTTTTTGTTGTTGTTTCATGCTGCACTAAAAGTTCTGCATAAAATAGGAATTAAAATGCAGATTACATTGGGGAATAGTGTTCAACTGGGTCTTAGGACGAGGAAAAGACTTTATCCCACTTCAAAAAAATCTAATGGTGTGTGCTGAATAGATATAGTCTCCATATAAAAAAGCAGTTTTCAGTCATCCTGCCACATAAACTCAGTGTTTTTATAAACAGTCTTTATTTGGCCCATTCCGTGCATGTGTGCTGCTAGAATGACCAGGATGTTTAGCACATCAGACCTTGCTTTGCAGTGGTGAATGTAGGTACTGGAAGTTCTCCAGTTGTAGTACTATGCATGCCCTGCAACCTCCAGCTCAGAATATGGTAAATATTTAGAGTGGCTGAGCCCAGTGTGGGCTCTGTGCTGTTTTAACTAGATTGTTCCTCCTGCTTTAAAGCTGGCTTGGGCATTTATCCACCACACCAGGATCACTGCGGAGTACATGTGCCCCTAATTGGGTATGATGAAGCCACAGTCATGTTTTCCATGGTTCCAAGCCTGAAGCTTAGAGTGCTTGAGGGTGTTTTTACTGCATGAATGTGACTGCATGTGGACTTTAATATAGAGAAAAACATACTGTGACCAGCTAATGAAGTCAGTAAAGTGGTTACATTTGCCTATTTTCTCAGAAATTATCGTAATTCCTGTCTTTCTTGGGATGAATAAAAGAAATCTATCAATCTAGACAGTATTATTTTTGTCTAATTTTTATCTTATTATAGCATAAGTAGGTTTTGAATAATATAAATAAAGTGATTTTTGTTTTCTCTTCCACTGACCACTTCTAACTGAAGAAGGGCATCACCATGCACAGGGTAAAAAAAGCAAAGAGAAACCAACCCATTACCATTTGCTTTTTACAAGCCAGATCTTAAAAAAAATACTTGAAGGAGGGGAAATTTGTCACCTTAACATTGCAAATTATGTGAAACCAGTACGGTCCTCCCACCACAGCATATGTTTGTGGTGGGTAGGTGGGGGAGATGCAGGGAAGAGGTGATGGTATAAAAATACCTTGTAAAAACAAATGTTTGGCTAGGGGAGAGAGTTTGTCACTTCAGCTAGACTAGAGGGGGAAACCAGACAGACAGGGGGCGGATGGGGGCGTGGTGGGAGGAACTTAAGTTCAGTGAGGTAAATAACTTGACAGTGTCTCATAAATTGCAGTCAACTAATTAGCTGGAAAAAATCAGATATTAAACAAGAAGGTAGCCTAGAAAGTTGAGGAGTAAAAGCTATTTAAATGAAAAATTAAGACCTTAGGGAAGTTAAGCATGTGACAAATACCAAGCAGATGGGTGACAGGTAGAAACCCAAGTTAAAGAGCAGTCTCGCTAGCAGCCACTCTTCCTGCACTTTCATGAACTCAGAAGTAGGATTTTTCTCAATTATCATTCTAATGAGCATGCTAAGACAAATACAGACCAGGGGCTCTATATGGTAACATAAATGCAGCTTTGTAATGCACTGCTAACATGGCTCTTTCCCTCCACATGCCATATGGAACAGTTTGTATGCTCCACAGCATGTACCATGCAAATGCAAGCAGACGCCAACATGACCACCCATAGTGGCAGCCAGGGTGGGAAATGACAGTTGCCTTGTCGTGCTCCTGGGCAGTCTGTGTGCTGTGCTGGGAGACTGACGTCCCCACAACGTGGGATCTGGAGCATGCAGGAGCTGGCAGGAGGGAGGGCCAGGAGAGACAACACTCAGTGCCCGTGTGCAGTACCACCTGGAAGTAGTAGCTGTCCGAATCACCTTCCTATCTGGGATAATTATATCTTTAATTTGGTTTTGATTGGCTTGCCTCAGTGGACAAAGAGATGCCCAGCTCAAGGAAGAGTGGGTGAGTGTGTGAGAGAAAGAGATGTGAGGAGAGAGCAGGCAGGTGACGTGCTCTTTACATCCACTGATCTGTTACCCCCTTGTATCCTGTTTTATGGACAGCTTCAGATGCTGCTTTCCTTTCTACTTACTCCCTGTTGCTTTAATCTAGGGAAATTTGAATGTGATTTGAATGGACATCTCTATGAAGAGGTGTTTTGCTAAATCAGACAAAACCTGCCACCTGCTTCCTCTCTTCTGTCACTTGGAAGTATGTCTTTTCTCCTGCCTCAGTGGGTAACTTCTGGGGGTAGGTCAACCTCCTTACCCATGGTGTGGGACCTGCAGGGTATTATAGCTGAGTAAGCAAGGCTGGTGGGGCTTCCAAGTGACAGCCATGGGACTGTTGTAAGTGCAGGCCAGGTTTCAAGGGTGGCATAAACTGTGGAAGCTCCTTGGTTCTCAGTTTGCAGTCAAGGACAGAAGATTCAGCTTTCTTCTCCTCCTCTGACCTAAAAACATGTTGCTGAGGTCTGTTCTGCAGGGTGAAACTTTCCACTAGTAGGTGTTCACACAAATTTGGCTATATCTGGCTATCTTCATATGTTGGTATACAGTCATTTCATACTTATATTCCTCTGAAAAACTCTTTATTTTCCCCCTTCAGCAAATTTCAAAGAAAATACGCCAACAAAACATTGATAGAGAAATTTTACATACTTCAGTCAGGAAATTGAAACCTAGAATACCTTCTGAGCCCCTGTCTGTGCAGCTGTGTTGTTGCTTTGTCCTTCAGGGCTGACTTAGGGTAGCTGTGGGGATTAGTGGTCTGAATTCCCTGACTTACATGCATGTAATATTAATGAAATATTTTGGTAGAAATCTAGCTTTTACATTTCAGATTTGTTTCGTTGCTCCAGTTGGTGGATTGAAACTGCCATCACAGCAGCTGCCTGAATATCATGTAACACAACATGCCTTGATGCCTTGTCATATTTCAGTGTTTGCTCACAGCACGAACAGTCCCAAGCATTGTGTTGGTTTTTTACGAAGGTCCAGAGTTAGTGAAATAGAGAGGATATTTTTCCCTTCACTTTCTCACAACCCCCCAAGTTCTCATGCCTTTCCACTATCCCTTTCACTGATTTAATGATACACCCTTTACTGTGCAAGTGCTTGAGGGCACTTGCCCTGTGATAAGCAGTGCAGTACAGAAAGCCTTTGTGGATGCTTCTGCATGTGCCTTCCTGAATATTGTCTTCCTGCATATAATGAGCAGGTAGCACTATAAAATTGAAGGGTGGGTAGTATAACAGTCAAAGCTACAAGGTTTACAATTAGTCAAGAAATATTTTTGCTGGGGATCTTAACACTAAACCCTAAAACATTTCATGGAAATTCAGTACTTGTGATGCAACTCTTTAGGGAGTTTCTTATGTGTAGAATGCAATTTCTGATAAAAAGGAAAGAGAAGTATATTGTAGGGTGTTCAATAACCTGATCATTAGGTGACCACTGAGACGTACAAGACCAAGTTGTAAGTTCTCTGGATGAATAAGAAGACACAGAAATATCAATTAATCTTTCCAGTGCTGTAGATAAGTGTCTTAACTGTCGGGCTTTTGAGGACGATGCATGAGTCTGATTTCTGTGGTTTCTTTGTGTGAAAACTCTGAGTCTTTATCCAGTTCTAAAATTCCTCTTTATCTTTTTTGCTGGTACTAAAAATTTATGCTTTTGCAAAATTAAAACCTTGTTATCCAGCCAGATAGAATAATAAAAGTCGTAGGTGTCTTGTGAACGTGAAGCAAAAAGGAAGAAAATGTGTTAATTTATTGGCTCTCTGTGAGAGGAAAGTCTGGGCTTCATTTAAAAGTCAAATGTAAATATCTGTTTTCTAACTTTGGCTTGTGACAGATCAAGATTTGACATATTCTCATTTTTCCTAGCAAGCTGCTAAGGATTCAGACCAGCTTGATGGAAATATACCTTTGACAGATGACAGCAGGATTTCATGAGTGATTTCTATCTCAAGGTGATTGCCCCTTCTCCACAGCCAGCAAGTAGCAGCAGCATTTTAAAAGAAGGATGTCAGAAAGCAGCTTGGTTTTCTCAGCTGTCATCATTATTTATTTCTCTCCTGGCCAAACCACCAGAAGCAGGTTAAGGATGACACAAACTAGCAACAAATCATGGGGTGGAGGACAGAGCATGTGACAATGCCCTGGCTGTGGTGCAAACATTTGAGCTACGTTTCGAAAGCCTGGATTTGCGTTCAGCAGAGTTCATGAGTGAAAAATAAAAGTCTCTGATGATAACAATCAACAACCTCAATCTCATTAGTGTCTACTCTTCTCTGAAGAGGCTGGAGTGGATCCCATCAAGCTGTGATTTGGTTCAGTGCACTGGGGAAGGTTCCTAGAAGCATTACCCCAGCTTCTTTACACTGCGCACTGAAGGGAAAAAAACAACATTTGGCAATTTGTTGTCAATATTTGTATAACTCCTGATGCCACTAAAACTGCATATGTAGGCTTTAAACTAACAAAAACAAAACCATGGCCAAGCTGGAGAGTTGGATTTGTTTCCATGCACAATTAGGTTTATTTGTTTAGGTCTCATTTTATTTGCTTTCAGATGACTCAGATAGGAGTATTGCAATCCTTTCAAAGTGAAGTACTGTTCTGTGTATTTTGGGCATTGGGCTTAGCCAAATGTGGAAAGAATTGGCTGCTCAATAGTATTTTCCTATCCAGAGGTTTTTTCAAACTTTTGAGAGGAACTGAAGGAATGTCCCTTCTATGCCAGGCCTTTCCCCCCTTCCCCTTCACAGCGTCTCTCTGCATTATTGTTAAAGAGCACAGGAATTTTAAAACACTCTTCTGTTGTGCAACTGTTAGCAACTGCTCTTATTAATTGCTTTACCATTTTGCTGCATATTTAAATTCTCGCTGGTGTCATCCATACCATGCTGCTGTGCGTGTCTTTTAACCCGTTCCAATAGAATATATCAATGGGGCCTTGCTCAGAATCTCCCATCCTGCTAGGCCAGCTCTGGGTTTGCTGAAAATGATTTCCTGCATACATGAAGGGATATGTACATTTTGGCAAGTAGCCAAGTTTTCTGTTGGGAATTAGTCACTAAGGGCAGATTATTTTCCAGTGGACATGCTGGTATGCTATCAGTTAAGAGAATTGTCTTCAATCTCAGCACCAGGGTGTTTCTTTTATTCCCCATCCCCCCCCAAAAGTGAAAGAAAACAAAAACGCTGGGGAGTTTTGGTCTCTTCTGTCTTATATGTGTAGGAGGCAATGGCTTTTAATTAGTGCTTTAGGCACCAATGTATTTTTGTGGGATTTTTTTTCCTTTGTTCAGTTCTGATAAATTTGAGTCTAGAAATACTGCCTCAGATGATGTTTAAAATGGAGACAATATGAATAGATCCACATTTATTCCTATTTCTATGAAACATAAAGGATTTCCTGCACTCACCAGAAGTATGCATTTGATTTATAGCCTTTCTTAATGCTCTTCCCACTCACAGTCATAAAAGAAATATAGTAACAAAGGCTAATAGATAATTTATTTTAAAGTTTGCCCTGATAAAACCAAACTGGAACTTTATTCAGTCTTAAATGTCAATTCTAAAATTTGGGATGTTTTTCTAATCAAGAACAATAAACGTGGCAAGTGTCTCGGTGGAACGCAGCCACGGCTCAGCACACTGCTGGCCCGATGCTGCACACACACTTTGGGGGCAGACAGGGTCTGCTCTTCACAGAGTCCTCCCCATGCAATAGCTTGCTCTGAGAGACTGCTTGACCCTGGGAGGGACTGAACAATGCCCACAATATGGGATTTGTTGGGGTTTTTTTTCCTTGCTTTTTTGAGGATAGGAACCCAAAATATATCTATGACAAATGACCACATTGAGGAGGAATGTAAATCTTCAACTGCTATAACCAAGAAAGAAATAACATAAATTTCCAAGCCTATGTTGAAAAAACAAAACCCAGAACAAGTAATAAAGTGGGCAAACTGGATGATGCCTAGAGATCTGTTCCATATGACACTTTGTTTCCCTCCCTCTATCTGTAGAGAACTGAGACTGTCAGAATGGATCAAACCCATTTAATGGCCTTACTTAACATGGTATCACTTTATAACCCCTTCAGGGCATTTCAACATTGGGCCTGGAAAGCTGTCAGACAACACAGTCCAGTGTGCTGGCTGCAGCTCTCCTGCCCCTTCTCCACACACACACACCATTTTGCAGTGTGCTGTTCTTCAAGTCTAATCCAAGGCTGAATGAGACTGTGGATTTCACTGGAAGCTGAGAGAGGAGGCTGGATCAGGACCTGTAGGAGCTGACAGGGCTAGTGTTAAACATGTAATTTGATTATCAAAGTATGGTTTTGCTGCAGGACATTGAATTAGTTTGACTCCTATTGACTAATAAATTTACAATTTGTTTTTATACACTGAAAATGTAACCATTCCAGCTTCATATCCTTCAAGTGCATAGGAAAATATAAGGATAGTACACTGTATTATAGGTCCCTCATCACGTAAGAGATTTCTATATTAAACTGATTTTTACAGTGTTTGGGCTGCCTTATTTGCCATGTAAAATTAAGTGGTAAGACAGAGACTTCTTTTGGCAAGTTTTATATATCTTTTGCATTTTTACTTACACTGTGAGCTATAGCCAGGCAGGTTGTGATTTCAATCTAAGGTGGTTTCACCCCTTCCTTCCTGCACATGTGTAGTTGTGTGTAGGCAGATACTTGCTGATGCCTGGCTAGTAATTCAAGTATTGAGACTTGTGGTCTTACTACCACTTCCTGATGTGCTTTACAGGTAAGCCTGAAAGAGGAAAGAGACTCTGGGGAGGAAAATTAGAAGAAAAGAAGTTAAAGATTTAAAGTATCAGCACTGAAGCTTCAGGGCAGTCAGGAATGGAAGGAATCACAGAAAGCAGACTCTACTTCCTCTTCCATGTGATGAGGGGCCTGGACAGTTTAAGAATAGTAAAAACTTATGGCTGTGCCAAGCACAAGTAAGATAATGCATGTTAATCGCATGTTATCCTATCCCTCTCTTCCCTAAGACACAATGAAGTCTGTATCTAAATGCCTGCTCCTGTTTAACTTCAGTGTAAAGTAAAAAACCTCACCCTGAAACATCCCTGGAGGGGTGTGAGTAAATCATAGTCCAGACAAGACATACATGCTTTTCATCTGTTGAGAAGTATTAGATCTTAGCTGAGGGTGGGAAGGAGGTGGCTGTCAGCCATGAAGGAGTAATTTAAGTCACCTGAACATTAAATATATCTTAAACAGCACCAAATGCTGGGAAGCATGAGGAGAAAGAAGGGTGGAATAAGATGAACCACCAATGAAGCTTTGAGATCTAAGCATTGCAGAATCCAGGAGGGCTCTAAATGCTCACAGGATACTTCTCCTGGCATCCTCTGAAACTGGATTTTTTTCTCCGTATCTGAGGCTTGGTACACATAGTCTGATTTAATCTAATAAAAGAAAGGATAAACTGCAGTCTGCTTTGATCTACAGGTGCTACTTGTCAAAAAACCACTTTTCTCCCTCACTAATGCAGATCAAGCTGTCATTGAAAAATCACTTATTTTGATAACCAAGCTTTTTTGTGATGTTTCACTTTCCACTGATAGTCTTTATTACCTTATCCTGTTCATTTAAAACAGGACCTTCAGTCTTGCATGATTAATAATGTAATTATAGTAAAACATGTTTATTTCCTTGTTGCTAGATTTCATAAAGTTGAATTTCCCATCTTTGAACTTCATCAAAGTGAAACATACCAGGTATCTTCATTCCAGCAAATTTTTCTGTGTTGCTTTTCTTATTGTTACTCACTTCCTTATACTGTATCTATAGCTGTGTGGTCACTCACCAGCAGATAGGAGCTTCCTCTGTGTGTGCTCTCAGCTGTGCCTGAAATTAGCAAGCGGCAAAGCCCAACTCATAAACTTGCAGCTGTGGCTTAACACTGCTCTAAAATGGCCACGTAGCTTCCAGTTGGCCCTGAGTGCTGAAACATCTGTCTGCAATGGACCTTATAATAAATCCTGTGAGTCAGTGTAGTGGCTTCCTAGACAGAGGAGTGCTGGTGTGCAGTTGAGTAGCCTATTTATGCCAAGATGGCATGGGCTTGTGTTAGAAGACCATGAAATGTCATGTAGGCAGGTCACGTGAACAAGGTAGTATTTGCCGTGCTGAACACTAAGGCACAAGAAGGCAAAACTGCAGGTTGTGAGATCATAGGACTGCAACTTGCAACAAACCTACAGATATGAATGAGGAGAAAATGGCACTGTGTAGGAGAGGAAATCCTTTTCTAGCTTCTCTGAACTTACATGCAAAGCAGAATTGCTGTAGAAGACTCTGATTCATGGTATTTGCCCTTTCTTCTCTCCTTCTCTCTATGATCACTCAGAAAAGTGTGGGTAGGGGACTAAACCACTGTGAAAGTACCCATGCCATTATGGTGTCTGCCAGCCATGTGGAGAAAAGCCAGTGTGCCAGAGAGCAACACAGGTCTGTGGTACAAAACGTGCTTGTATGAGTGGATGAATCTGGGGGATATGAAACTCCATGACAATATTTGACCATGCATGGGCAAGCTCTCACTTCCACATGAAAGGAGGAAATCTCTGTGTTTGTACGTCAAGACAAAAATCCATCTTTTCACTCTACTTTCATTCACCCCTTGTTAAGCATTATAACTAATCTGTTGTGTCTCCTCTTTGTCTTGTGCTTTGTTTCTTCTTCCCAAGCACCCCACTGAGGAACCATCAGGGTCTGCACAGGCCTGCCAGAAGCTGCAGTGCTCCTTGGGAGTGGGTGCTGTGTCTCTTGCTTGCTGTGTGCAAATACTGTCTGTCTAAGCCATCTTGCACCTTGTTTAAATGCCTGTCTGCTTGTTAAGGGTCTGGCTTTCTGGAGGACCATGTGTGACAGCTTTGCATTGCTCTTGGGAGTCAGATGTTCCTTCACTACATTTCAAGGGGACAGTCATCCCAAGAAGGATTATTCCCAAACTGACATTTTGCTGCAGGGTTTCCACTGGGATGACATCTGCTGATTTCATGCAGGGGTGCTGGCCCAGGCACCATGGACCATGACCACTGGAATGGCCATTTTCAGCAAACCCTAGTTAACCAGACCCTATGAAATATCCAAGAAGTTTTCAGCTAAAAGCAAAAACTGAGCTGTTTGCAATGAAATGTACCCCTTGCATAGTAATGTGCGCATGTAAGGACATTCTCAGAAGGAAATGAAAGCCATGCTGGTAGCTGTCGGCGCTTTACAGCAGCTCCAAGAGTCCTTTCTGTTTTCCTCAGCTAAAATGGTGCCAGGATGCTTTTGTTGCCTGACGGGCTGCTGGCAAGAGCCTCCCTTTTGGCTAGTGCTGATTGTAGTGTTGCTTACTGCTGGGGAGCCTGGAAGCCAGGCTGTGTCCCACTGCCCCTGCCAGGAGCAGGAAGCCTGGGGGCCACCAGCCCTGGGCACCAGGCACCCTCCCAGGGACAGGCTGAGGCCGAGGCTGTGCCGGGACATGGTGCCTGTGGCCAGGCAGGGCAGGGCTGTGGGGAGCTGGAGACTGGTCCTGCTGTGGTGCTGCTGGGGCAGGGACCACTGACCCCAGGGCGTAATGAAATGGGGTCCTGGACAGGGGGGAATGTGGGAGCCCTGGGGGGTGGCAGTGCCCTCAGGGCCACTTTGGCTCTCCCTCACCAGCTCCAGGCTGTGCAGGGATCCCGCTGGCAGGTGCTGTCTGGCTGTGGGCCTGGGGACGGACACACCTGCCTGCTCTGTGCTGAGGCCTCCCCGAGGGCCTTCTCTGGGTCATAAACCTGGAATTTAATCGAATACCAGATTGTAATGCTTCTGCCAGAAGAGGGTGACTGCTGGAGTCTGGCTGTGTTCCTGGACAGCTAGAGATGCTTCAGGAATGCTGATGTCCCTTGGGTGCAGCCAGACGAAGTGATCATCTGGCCAGGCAGCAAACAGAGCCATTTGTTAAAGGTAAGTGCAAACCCTCAGCACCAGCCTGGCCTTCTGGATATATCAAAATGCTTGTGCTGGTTTGAACTGAGGTTTTCCTGCAAACCCAGAGTGAGTTTGCCCAAACCTCAGCAGAGCACATTTAAATGGAAAATCAAAGAGAATGTCAAGCACTCAGTATGTGAAAAGTGATCTCACAGAGAGCTAAACAGACAGGTAAAAGGATCCCAATGCCATGGTTAGGTAAGTAGAACCTGAGAATAACCTGCTGCTTAACAACTGCTAAGGAAAAGATGGCAGGATGGGAGAGGCCTCAAACTGTTTCAGAGGCCTGACTTTCACCTCTGTGTTCCTGGCAATATTCTTCATTTGTGCAATATTTTTCACCCAAGAAACAATGCTGTTAAAGATGAAATGATACTGCTGATGAACTATTTGGTGTTAGCTTTCCAGTCAGAAAAGTGAAAGGGTGATGCATTTGTCATACTGAAATGATGTCACTTTGGGAAGGGAATAATGTTTTTGTACTACAAGATAATTAATGTCTTCTATCCCTGAGGGTTTGATTAAACTATCAAGTACCAAGTGACATCTTTGTCATATGACACTTCTTTGGAAACAGTAAGTGCCAGAACAGCATTTTGGTGTATACTTTGGCCAACACAGAGCCACTGCTCCTCCCCAGGGCTGAATTTGTCATGACTCCTGGGCAGTGAGGAATCTTTGGTCTCTTGAAATAGGTTATTTCCTTTTTTGGAGAGAAATAAGAAGACAAAAGCAAGGGATTAATAAATTTTTAGGTAGAATTCCTGCAGCAAGGAATTGTGATCAATATGGAAAAGCAGTAGTACTGAGACCTTGGGCTATGTTCCTGGGGAGAAATACTTTGCATTCCACAATAGGCACAAAGGGAGATAATATTTTTCTGTAGGTGTTTTAAATACAGTTAACTAATGCTGTCACCAGAAAGGTTACTTGTATTGAAGGCATTACACTGATAAACTATGAGGTATGCCCATCTGAGACCAAAGAGATTAGGTAAAGAAAAGGGAGCAAAAAGAACAAGGACATACAGATGACAGAAATTAAAAATGACACAAATATGAGACAAAGCAATTGTTAGGAAATTAATCTAGGAATTACCCCAACACACTGGAAATCTGTGGGCCCTGGTAGATTACACGGTTCTAGCTGCTACCACTTCACTTTTAAAATGTAAAATCTGTCCTGATCCTCAAATGTCTTCAGCCATTATGTTCAAGTTCTTACAAGTGCTGTGCAAGAAAAATTCATGCACACCAGCTCTGTCAGAGCAGTGAATACAGCAAGTGAAAAAATAGAAAGCTAATTAAAACTAAATCTTAAAATCCTGTTGCAATTCCATCATGGGGTTTGACATTAAATGAATTTTCATATAAAAATAATGGGCAAATATTTGTTTTTGTATTCTTATTTCTTTCCTTCTTTTAAGAAAGTGTGCCATTAAATTTTATAATGTCTAGTTATCATCATATGCAAAGAGCTTATTTCCTGTTTTATAATTTCATGACTATCAAGTGCACCAGTCATGATGCTTTTTTGCTCCCTAGGTTTCCCAATTGGAAGGAAGTTTGTTGAGTAAGTTAAACAATAGACATGAAAAAAGTGAAGGAAGAAACATCCCCATAACTCTACTAAATTTCTTAAATTCCATAGCAGGATGAAATGAGCAAAAAACCCAAATGAAATTCAACTTGAAATCTTTTATTGGATTTTGTTTTAAAACTTTTTGTGAAAAGATACAATAGGTATTTTAACTCAATCCCTAAATTTCTTTTGGATGAACCTCAGTTTTTAAGATCAGACATTTTACTGGCAGAAATCTTTTGTTGGTGTTAGAAGACTTCAGGCTTGGATTCCTCAGATTATTTCATTCACCTATGTCAGCCAAAATGCCAGTGAAAGAATTTGGGCATGCAGGACTGAATTGGGAAGATTGTGAATTGTTGCCCCATCATTCAGAAACTGAAGCTCAGAATTTCCTTCTTTTTCACATTCAGCAGTAGAAATTGTCTCCAATTTCAGTGATCTTGAATAAAAATTATTTTGCTGTCACAATGTGGAAAGCAGAGGAAATGTGAAACAAGAGTCCAAACACTGACCAAGTCACTACAAAACTCTCCTGAAGAATCTCAGATTTATTTAAGTGTTTTATTAAAGAATTATATAACTTGATGTCTCTTGTTATATTTTTTCTAAGGATTTGTATGTTTCTTAGCTTGCAAGGGCATGGGACTGGAATCTCTCATGGCTTCAAAAAAGGAAGTTGTTTTTTTCTGGGGTAAATTTCCTTGCTTGATAGAAAATTCTTGTATAGTCTCTTTTTAAATGAACTTTTTTGTGTTGAAAAAGAAACCAATTAACTATTGTGGCTTTGGCTAGAGATATGAACTCATACTATTAGACAAGGAACAAGAGCCATCTTTATTCAGTGTAATTTATGTCCCTACGCAGGTCACTTTGTCACTATATTGCATTATTCTCTAGGAACCTGGTTCATAGTCCTTCAAACAGCTCCCTGAAACTGCAATTTAGGGTAGGTCCCAGAAGATTTCAGAAAATCCAAGAACAAAGTCTCACCATTTTCTGGAGGTTAACTGAGGGTAATATCTTCCACTAAACAAAGGCTAAACCTTAAGTTTAGTGTTGACAGAAGTGGGATTTCTTGCAAGATACTTGTGATTGAAGCAAATTTTTATGCAGTACCTGTTGAGACTCAGTAGCACAAAAGAGAAAGTGATAATGCCACTTTGGTGGCACTAGCGTCATCATTCTAACAAGTAGACTCTTGTGCACCTATGGAAGGAAAAATTGAAGCTCGCTTGTGGAGCAGCTTTTGACTTTCTCTTATGACTGTCACTAGGTAGGGCTGGATTGTTTTGGGGGTTTGAAAGAGTAACTCTGATTTGAGGCATCAAAAAGAATGAATACTTGTTTATGTACTTATGTGGTGAACTAGTCCTGTTATTGCTGTGGGTGAGTTATCTGACTTTTCATAAGGAAAAGAGGGTGATAATTTGGATTTTTTTGGAGATTGGTTTACTTTTGAATGTTAAAGAGCTAGGAGATGGCAGTTTTCACCCCTGGATATCTTAGATTGTGACAATATGCAAAGTTTTGTAGGAGCCTTCATGATTGTCTCTACACAGCCTGTTGAAGATGAATGAAACATTTTGAATTATCTGAGATATTGAAATAGGAAAGAATTATTTGAAGTAGAGAGATGTCACTTTTGTACTTTGTAGGCTTACCTTTGTAAAGCAGAAGTAAAATGCACATTGCCAGAATTTTTAAGAGCTCTGAACTTTTCAGAATCAACCAGGTATTTGTTCTACACATATGGTAGACCTGAGGTGTGTCTGTGTGTCTGCTTTTGCACTATTGAAAACATTCCCAGACTTCACAGAGACTATCACTTGGTCTATAATATTCTCAGAAGAGGGCAGACAGTGGGATCTGATGTTGCACAGTCTATTTGCTACGATCTGTTACTGCTGGCAACTGTGTATGTGGGATTTATAGGTGAATGTCCTATTCAGAGCTTTGGGAATTGGATCTTTCTTCTCATGCTTTTTGTAATAAACTGCCTTTTGCTGAAAAAATTTATAGCAGTATGGATTCTTATTGTTGGTATATTGAAGAGCACTCAGACTTTTGAAAAGGACACACATATTTTATTAAGTGATGAAGGAGAGAGTGTTTGGAGAGCTGGGGCAGAAACTGAGGCTAAAATTATACCACATTTGAATTTTTAATTTTTTTTTTTCTGTGAGACCTCTTGCGCCCTTTGCTGAAACCTTTCCTTCTGGACACTTAAATGGAAGTGTTCTGGCCTAAGTGGACCTTGTGTCTAAGTGAGTCTGGCAATTCCTATATTAAACCATTTCTAGAATATACAAATAAAGGACCTGACGGTTTATAGAATTCTATTTAACATTTCTTTGCATAATTCTTTAAACATGTGGAAATGAAGATACAGGTATTCACTGAGTTCATAGTTTTTTTTTAATTTGAATTTGTTATTACATTGGAAAGACAAGTTACTGAGTCACTATTATAATACTTTTTTTCCTTAGCTGCTGATAATTTCTTGATCATGTTAGTTTTGAAAATTTTTATTCTTCAATTTATTCACACAATATGAGAATTTTTCTCATGTTCCAAATTTTGGTCTCAGGCTGTCTTGTTTGTATAAAGTGTTGCCTTGCTTTGATTTGTTCTTCAGAATGATGGGTGGTATTGAAGTTCTCCTTGCAGGACATCTCATCATTGCCCTGGTGTATTTCTGTTATTGGACCACCACACTGGAATTTAAGAAATGGTAAAACCCTAACTGAAATACTTATGTGTTGCTACTTGATACATGACATAGTATGTTGAAGAAAGAATTTTGGCCCCTTTTCTGAAGATCTGGGATTCTAGCAAGCCGTGCCACTACCACTAGAATTAGGTAGGATCATCAGGTATCATAACACCAGAGTTTTCAGTTGACTGGATGCAGCTCATGTTGGCACTTCATTTCTAAACTGTTTGGTTGAATCTGTTTTCCTTTATTAGTTGTGTTGCAACAAAGTATACTAAATATTCATCACAGAGCAACTGGAGGCCTGGACAGAGGGTCAGGAAGAACAGATGCATCTTTGTAGATGCAGGTTAGAAGTTCATTCCACTGAGAGGGAAAATAGCTATGTGTCTCAATAGGATGCAGGAAAATAGGAAAGGGGCGGCAAGTCATACATGTCTCCAGAAGGCCTTGCATCTATAGGATGCAGCTCTCTCAGAAGGATGGCTTTTTTTGCTATTCTGAATCTCCAAAAGGCACAGAAAGCATTAATCTGAAACACGAAACCAGGTCCTAAGCCACACTGAAATTGCAGTGTTGTTTCTTTTTCCAGATGAGTAATTACTGTTTGGAGCCAGGGAGGAGGGGCTTGGCATATCACTTGAAATTACTTCCCCACACACACACCTCCACATTTTTTAAAAGACTTTCCATGCAATGAAGTCAGTGCAAAGTTCTTAGGAGCACAGAAATGGTGATTAGTACACAGTGCAGGAGGAGTACCTCTTGGGAACTGCTGGGGGACTGTTAAAAAGAAAAAAAAAATAGAAGGAAAATGGAAAAGGTCAGTCTAGATTCTGGGTTGTTAAATCATGGAGACACATTTAAGGTCCATTCCAGCCATTCTGTATCACCAGAATGGCAGAAAGATGTCCCATTCACTCTGGCCCAGATACACAGGCTGTTGCTCTTTTATTTTTATTGTTAGGATGGTCTATGTTAAAAATGAACTATCCAAGTTTCCTAGTGGAAACATTAAATTTCATTATATTTGCCACAAAACTGAGCAGTATTTAGGACACTCATCTGAGAAACCCATCTTCATAAACTTGTGCTTCTGCCTTTCTTTCTTGACCACCTTTCCACAAGAGTAAAAAAAGCTTTCCTTTTCCTTCAGCTTCTCCAATGTTTATTCTGCTGTTCTTGTTAGCATCACTCTTTTGCCTGACTGCCTATATTCCTGTTTTCATTTCTTCTCAATATTGAGCTTTGCTCTTTATGGATCAGTATCACTGTCCACTACCACAGCAAAAGCTATCTCTAAAAATTATCAAACTACCTAGTAAATGTCATGGTATATTGCCATACTCATTAGAAAACCCTAAGTGCTCAGGGTAGAGTTCTTTGCAGGGCTAGAAATTCATTTGGGTTTTATTTGAGGCAAGATCCATGATGGGGAGGAAGGTTTTGATGCATTCTTTGCTTTGGCCTAGAGGATAAAGCAGCTACAGAGGCTTGTTGATCAGAATTAATTTTAGTTTCTGGAGTTCAGTCCATCCATCAACTGCTTTAGAAATTAGGAGCAAGTTTTCAAACTAGCTTCCAGTTTTCAAAACAGTTTCCACAGCTTTTGGAAGGACATCTTAACACAGGGGTCTGAGTCCATGAGAAAGAGGACAGAGGAAGTGCGTCAGTGCTAAAAAGTTGTATTTGTTTTGCTACAGCAAATGGAGCTGCATGACTTTTGATCTGACCAAGGTATGGGTTGATCTTCACTAAGTAGTAAGGAACAAATCTTCCAGCACACCAAAGGAGGGAAGAGATGCTTTCTAGCCATTCACACCTATGAGGGCATCAGTCAGTACTGTTTTACTGTATGACTGTGATAGCTTTTAAAGTTTCAGGTCCTTAAAGCATTTTTCCCAGCCTGACCAACACTGACTCAGTCTTGTTGGAGTTCAGCATGAGCCAGTCAGCCATACTTAACCAGAGAGTGGAATTACTGCTGGTGTTCTATCTTTTCAATAATAGTAATAGCTGTAACTGTTGAGAATAAGTGCCCTTGCAATGTTATCAGCTGCACCTCTGGCAGCTTGGAGTATCCACCAGAGATTAACAAAAAGGATATGTGTGACCCTGCAAGTGAAGGCCTGGATAGAAGATACAATTACACACCATTCTGAGCTCTGCTTCAAACAAGACATTGCAGGGTCACCTTTTTCTGAATCCAGCATTTTCATGACGTATTGCACTCCTACATATGGCTCTAGATGGGAGTATCAAGGTTTTTTCTATATTAGGGATGGCCAGAGTGGCAATAAAGACAGTCTCCATTCTGTGTCCTGATGTGAACCCTGGCTGTGAGGCCTCCAGAAAGCTGGCACTTGTATGCTGTTGGCATTTTCTGATTACTGTGTTTTTAATAATTTTGCCCAGAAATGAGATGGCAATTGCAGGCATCTACAGGGATAATGTTTTCTTCCTGAGGAGTGGAAAAACTACTTATTTTTCAAAGAGCTTGATAGGTGAATCTCTCTGACTGAAGCACTGACTATTTCCATCTTTGGCAGGCAAACTTCTGTGTTGTTACTGATATAGAAAGCCACAGAACTGATTCATATTTTATGGTTCTAATTTTTTAGCACTTTTCTTAAGCTTTGCCATGTGGATATGGGATGGGATGAAACAGATAATGGTGTTTGTTGAAAGATGAAGCATTTAGTCCCTATGTGGATTCACTTGATCTTACCAGTATCTTGATGATTCTTCAAGACCTCAGTCTAACACTGTAATTAAACTGCCTGGCTTGATGAACTTTTTTGTGTGGTGAACTTCTGATTCTGGTTTTAACTGTGCAACACTTTTAAAAGAGTGGTTTCTGTCTGTCTGATTCATTGGTTTTGAGTCACCTCTGAACTATGGTGAATTTCCTATCAGTGTATACAGGTTGGAATTTACATGTTGATGACAATTAACATCAAGTCATTGGGCTGCTGATTAGGACATTATTTGTACTCTGTGCATGAACTTTTCAGTGATGAGATTCTTTTCTGAAGCAGACCTTTTTGGTGAGAATACTCCAAAGCACTGAGAAAGCAGTGGTGAAACTTTGGCTTGGTAGCATCCTAATCAAACAAAAAAGCGGTATATTGGTTTCACTCCCATCAGCAACTCCAGTCCTGTGCATAAGATCTGTAGGGCACTACCTTGTCCAGCCACTATGCTTTCTCTGTTTGACCACTTTCAGTGAAAACCTTACAGATACTACTTTCCTATTGGTCTCTGGACCATTAGAAGATTCTGGTTTAAAATAGTATGCAGCCACCCTCTATTGCTTCATTCTGTGATTTCTTCTCAGAGACAAAGAATTGTGTAGACTCAAAAATTATCAGAAATTGTCCTGGACAAGACTGTCTAGTCCTTACTTACCACCCAAGCTCCCTACATATCTAAGACATAACTGTTAGTATAATAATAAGGAATTAGTTCTTGTGCTTCATATACTACAATTTAGCTTTAGGAATGGGGGAACGGGTTGCTTTATTTGTTGAATGAGGTTTTTTTGTTTTGTTTTAAAGGAGAACTCTGACTCTATTTCTGGAATGTCTGAAACTCATTTCTCTTTATCGTCATTCATAATCAATTCCAGAGCTATCAAGTATTTCATAAAATGGTAGCTGCAGATTTTTTTTCCTACATCAACGACTGGGACTAAAAAATAAATGCACATAATAGGGCCAGAGTCTCAAAACACATGTGACACTTTATTAAGCCTGTGTATATCATAGTTTACAGCCTCAGAAAGTTCTTCTTCTTTTCTCTGACTATATTCTCAACTACTGTTCCATTCAAGTGTAGCCAAAGACATGTCATTCTTGTTCTAATTCCTATGAACAAAGCACACAGCTTTTGGGTTTCATTCTTGGCCTCATTAATACTGATAATGCAAAATTACAAAACAAATGTAAACAGCGAAGAACCTCTAGGTGATTGTCAAGTTCCACTTGAGGATACATATTTCAGGAGCCTCATGTATTCAGCTTATCTGACAACTAATCAGTTTTTTCATTAGTCGTTTCAAACTGCTGGAAAAGGTAATGAGAAGCATTTCCCAAATGAAGTGGGAAAAATAATGTTTTACCTACCAAAAATCTCCAAACACTTGTTACTCAGTACCCACATGTAGAGGAACATGGCTGTGTATCTGTCTCTAAAATGTGTGTGCCTGAGAAAGGAACCCAGTGGTATTCGGGGCCAGCAAAGGCTACTTAAGCCTCTATAGGTGAACTTTTTTGGCCATTCCAGAAGAAGTTCAAGACACACTGTTTCTGAAGCCCACAGCCTTTCTTCCTTTTCCTTATTCCATCACATTTTTGTGTATATAAACACAAAATGCTGTTAAGTACTGCTTTCAGACACAGCTTTTAGGTTAGTGAAAGAATGCCCAGTACAAACTAGTTTGCTTACCTCCAGTGGAAGCTTATAGGTGTGGGGCAAAAGATATAAATGGAAAATGCCATCCTGACCATTATACTCTATTTTTATTGTATTTTGAAATACTTACATATGAGCCTTTAAACACAATTATTGTGAGTAATGGAGCCAGAGAGTTGTTCCTTCTTATGGCATTAATTCTCATTGTCACTACTGTACATATTATCTTCTAAAACTGGACTTAATCTGTGGTTTGGATTTGTGGGAGCTGCTTTTTTTGGCTTTGTTATGTAACCACACTTACAACTGTGCCAAACAGCTTGCTTGTTTCAATAGGATGATAATTTGTTAAAGCAGGAGGGAGGAGAGAGGGACTGAAGTGCCACGTCTGCTTGGTTTTGCAAATATGGTACCTCATACCCACAAAGCATTTGCAAACATATAGCCAGCAGTGTAGGTGGAAGCTGTGTAGCATACTTTAGGAATTACCTCTTTTCAAAGTCTCAGAAATCTTGTGGGCTCAAAATATTCATCAGCATACTGATGTTTAATAAGTTGCCATCTGTCAGCTGAAATGTGGTAAATCCAGTGTGAATGCTTTTAGCCCACGGAAAATGTAAGGCAATTTAATGTAGCTTTGCCTGCAGGGAAAGATGGCTAAACTAAGCCATACTACCCTACATTTGGCCAAACTAAGAGTGTGCAGCCAGGTATTTCCAGGGCCTCAGCTGATTTACAATAACTTGACCCATGATTGAGAGTCCTTCTGCACCTCCATTTGCAGCCAGATGATACTCAGAAACTGAGGTTTGGAGGGATGGCTAAATTTAGTTATTTTTAAATTTAATTCAACTGCTTTGGCACCAGAAAGCCTTTCAGAATTTGCTCTGGCCAGGATGCATGGAAAGTACGTGCTCTGACAATGTAACTGATTATTTTATGGATTTCTACAGTTCAATATTTTGAGCATCCAGAAGCTAACCCCCTCTCCCTGCCCCTGCCAAAATCTTTCAAGTGATTTTGTGGAGAAAGGTTTCAGAGAAAAACTCAAGAAAAAGGAGCCATGTGCTTGGATCTTGCTACCTATCACTGGCTATTCTTGAAAAATTGCAGGGGGATTTGTGGGTTACAAGTGTACAACTCATACTACACAGTGTGTTACTAAGTACAGTACTGTCTTGCAGGAAGTAAGGTTTGAATGTCACTCTTGGGCTTTGAATACATTGTAGTGGGAAATGAACAGGAATTACCATTTCATCATGCATCAACTGACAGTTTCCTTTGAAAATACAGCTTCTACTTGACTGCAATATTCTTAAGGCTGGAAGAGACATTATGATCCCCTTTGCTTGTCCTTCCATGTGACACAGCTTGCAAAATCTACATTAACCGTTCCCAACTGAACCAAGCCTAGAATTCAAGCAGGCTCAACACTGCAAGTATTTAAATGTCCATTTTTAAGGAGGGTCAGCTGGAAACCTCAAACTGCAACACATTCTATCTTTAGAGGAAAATGAATTTTATTTAGATATGAACTTTGTGCCTTGGCCTTGACTCAGTTTTTTTCTAGGTAGAATTAGTATCTGGCAAAAATACTCCAACCCCCTTGCTTATTGGGTAATATAGTTCACTGTTCATTTAAAGAAGTGTAAAAAGATATACCTGGGAGACTGCATTCCTTTGGAAAGATGCAGAGTACCTCAAATGCACAATAGCCCTTGCTTGGGTATGACATGCAGAAAAAAAGCAACTGATTACAAAAATTCCTGATCAAAATCAAGATGCATATAGTCCTCATCTATTCAATCTGCACTGAAGTAATGACCCATTTGTAGAAAAAAAGTTTGGATTTCACTTCTTTTTTTTTATTTAATGACTAAGTGTAGACACTAAAGAAGGGAATTGACTGATTTTACGAGCTGATTCCCTTTCCTTCCTCCTTGGCTCATGTGTCTCTCTGGTGACTAATGGGGAGGTTGCTTCTCTGGAACACAAGGGGAAAGTTTCAGTAAATTGCAAAAGCATGTTTGTTACTTGGAAGTTTTTTGGCACATTTTTGAGCAAAGTTCATGGAAACCATAAAACTATTCTGAAGAAAGGCTTAGAGGCCACATTATCAAAAAAATGCACCTACGCACAGGGATCTGCTAGTGAAAAGTTCATTGCAATGATCAGATCAAAAATCTGAGCTGTTGTGCAGTCAAACAGGTGTGCATAAAATACACAACTGCATCTGCAGATGAGGCAGTTTTCCTGTCATGGAAATACACAACTCTCAGATTTGCATTGTTGTCTCTATATTTTATAAGGGTGAATTAAGTACCTAATTTTATCTGACAATTAAACTCTTTCCTTACCTCTTTCCTTGACCCTTCTGTTTTCCATGTGCAGAAGATAAAAGTTTCCCCTACAGAACAATCTAATGCTTCTAAAATATCCTGCCCTCAGAGAAAGCAGTATATGAAACAAAATTACTAATAAGATTATATTGGAGATTGGTTTGTTCTTACAGTAACTTGATCTCAGTAAGACTTCTAAGTCTTCCTACCAGTAACTTGAATTTTATTTTCTTACGTGAGGAAAGCCATCAGAGTCTATGGAATTATAGGGAAAATAAGCAGATCTGGAAGGAGAGGAGAGGAGAGGAGAGGAGAGGAGAGGAGAGGAGAGGAGAGGAGAGGAGAGGAGAGGAGAGGAGAG